>JACEEZ010014814.1:0-47500 GCA_016584305.1 Chionoecetes opilio
AAGTGAATATTAGGTTGAGGGGCATAATCACGAAGCCTTGACGCCCTTTTTATCTGTAAGTATAACAATCTAGAAGTTTTAAAGGAAAAACTTTTTATTTTACTTGTGCCGTTTTGGTTGGAGTGGATTTGAACCTTTTTGTACTCGTCTCATAATGAGGTGTTCGATGTATGATAATGTCTGTCTAGGTTCTTCATATTTTTTCTTGCAACTTAAAACCTACGTCGATATTAAGCAATGTTGAAGAAACAAATAAATATATGGGTAAGTGTAATCCTCTCTTACCTCTCTACGCAGATAATCTTCTCAAAACCCTGATGTATATTGACATGGTTTTTTCCGATGCCTTGGCAGTCTTATGCCTCTTTATTTAAATGTTTTTCGTGTTATCAAAGTTTTCAGTGGTGTTATGTTGATTAATTATGTCCGGGACTTTCTCCCGAACTATTCAATGCCTGAGATACAACATATTATGTAAACTATGCACTTAATTTCTAGTGATTCTACATATGCCGATGTCTTATATGTCCACTATTTTCACATACTTCAGTCAATGTCTTTCAGCAAAATAGTTCCTCATACGGGTAAAAAAAGCTAAGATTCAGTTCCACATTTGTGACAAAGTGACTTACCTACACAAAACCGAATATTCAAGTGAAAATATAATAGTATCTGTTCCTCTGGTTCAGAAGGGCCGCGCAGCTGTTATAAAGCCTTGGGTTTGTTACCTCGCTATCTTGTGAGACCTTTTATGCTTCCTCACTGTGCAACCTATCGTACTGCAGCATGGTGAGGGAAGTGGAAGGAGATGTGGAGAGTCAGTGGGGGGGAAGAGAGAGAGAGAGAGAGAGAGATATAGAGAGAGAGAGAGAGAGAGAGAGAGCGATAGAGAGAGATAGAGAGATAGAGAGAGAGGAGAGAGAGAGAAGATATAGAAGAGAGAGAGAGAGAGAGAGAGAGAATAGATAGGAGAGAGAGAGAGATGGATCGAGAGAGAGCGCTATGAGAGATAGAGAGAGAGAGAGAGAGAGAGAGAGAGAGATACAGAGAGAGAGAGAGAGGTGGAGTGAGACAGAGAAGAAAAAATATTCGATGGTTTTGAAAATAATATGAAATATTGTTGATATAACATTAACACAACAAAAATAATAATGGATAGGAATAAGGATTAACGACAAAAAGTTTCTGTTTTCTAGATCCAGGTTTCCTTTTCCGTCTACAAATGGTTGCCTTGACGAGATATGGAGGTCTTTACCTAGTCTTTATCTGAATCTTATCTGTACTCTGAAGAGATTGAGCTTTAAGGAAAAAAGGAGGATTGCCACCTTAAAACTGATTCGAGTAGTTTAAGTGTTCTTATAGGGATCTTTTGTCGCTTCATTCCTATGTTGCTAGCCAGAGCTGGGCAGTATTTAAATACTTTGGTATTTAATTATTTGGTGTATTTAGACATGTAGTTATAAATACACTGGTTTTTCATGTATTTTAATTAAATCAGTATTTTAAATACTCTTTATGAGTATTTCAAATACATTGTATTTTAAATACTCATAATATAAAATTGTAAATACTTTTTTATCAGTTTATTTGGGCCATAAACCCGCCCAACTTTTGCAACTTCCGTCTGTTTCCAGTTGAACCACTTTCAGAAATTTCCTTTGTTTAAGGAAAATTTAGCTGCGGAATTTCTAAGGAAGCGCAAAATCTAAGGAATCCATCTTTTTCGGACAGTTTGAAATTTGTGTGTATTGGTACAATGTATTTACAAATGGACTAAATACGATTGATGTATTTAGTATTTAAATACATTCGTAAAAGTGTATTTTAGTATTTTAGTATTTAATACATTTCTCCCATGTAATTTAGTATATTAATAGCTTCAATGTATTTAGTGCCCACTCTGTTGTCGCTTACTTTACATTACTCATCCCTCCATTACTCGCCAAACACGCACTAACACACACACACACACACACACCACACACACACACACACACACACACACACACACAACAGGCCACACACCCACACACGTGTGAGGTCCCAGCTTCCCCTAAGATCGGTAATACTAAACTCCAAGCAGGTCCACGGCAAGGTGAAACTGGCGATCGCGGAGTCTGAACCTCGCGTGTACAAGACCATGGTGAATAAAAATACGCAAAAACATACACACACACACACCACAACCAGACCCAAAACCCAAATCTAAGACCAACGAAAGCACCATACATACGTATATACCTATTATTTTTATTGATGATGTAATCAAAACAGCACAAGATATCTTTTTGTATAATGTTTCAAGACTTCAGAGTCAATACATTTTAGATGTCTCAGCAGAATGAGAGGAAGGCGATGGTGTGACCCAGTAGTAATGTGTAGAAGTTTCCTTGCTAATACGCAATCCAACATTGTGTACTCCTCGCTAATTTTAAACTATACAGGGATACCATTTAGGTAAAGAACAGGCATGTGTCTTCATAAATTTAAATATATTGATTAATTGATAGATGGCTACGATACGTAATCCGCCTCATCCCAGCAATCCATCAAACATAATAATATTCGCTCAAAACTAAAACCTATTAATTGATATTGAATTGTAGGTTCGTCTTTATTAATTTTCTAGCCCAGTTTAGATAAGCTCTGAGCCTAGGTTTATGGAAGCCATATTATGTGCTGATTAGTACTTCTTATTTTATTTTTACTCTACTTGCTTGAAATATTATTCGATTCCATTACTTACCACTTTCTTTTTGATGCGCGAAAGATTAAAAAAATAATTGTGTATATGTTACGTGTGTGAGTGTTGGTGTATTTTTTTTTTTTTTTTCTTGTGTGGTTTGTGTGTGTGTGTGTGTGTGTGTTGTTTATGCGTGTTTTTGTAGTGTATTGTGTGGTGGGTGGGTCTGTGTACATCATGCAACATTGGGGCAATACGCGGGGGGCGCGTCGCCCCTCGCCCGACTATACGAACGCCACGCACGAGTCCCCATGCAGGCTCTCCTTCCCATACCAAGCAACTCCCGACAGAAGCATCAACTTGCCCCAGCCACGAGCCTTGTGGGCTACACAAGTCTCGTAGCCTCCTCCATGCGGATTGTCTCTTACAAATACAACCCGATGGGAAGGATCGGTTTCAGTGTAGCGTGTTCACATGTCCATATAGCCGAAGTTGGGCGCTGACGGACTAGCGTAATAGGCCTCGAATTTAGTCCTCACGGTGCAAGATCGCTGGGGGGTTGACACGTATCATCCCAAACGATACCCCATGAATCATTCAAAACAGTTATTACCAAGGCATCGCTTCGCCTCTTCAAGTCGCTATTTAGTGTCCCTGGTCTCACTGTCTCTAATTTTATGTAACCTGTCCTATCGCACGGTGCCATCCTCGGACACACCTAGCGGAGGTGCTTCTGACATTTCAACTTCAGTTGAGAAGACCTAAGGCAGTACTACTCTGATTTTCCATGGAATGATTACTGCGTCAGGGACCCATCTCTTTGTGCAAGCGCATAACTTGGTCTTAGTCTCTGGCATGGGAGGCGTACCATTCCGCAACACGTTGCACTATCTTAATTCCGTTCAACCTTGGTTTAACTCTGCTTTTTTCCATGCCTGTCCAAGGATAGAGAGGCGCTCCGACGGTACCGTAACCATCCATGCTTCCTGAACTCTGCACTTTATATTTCTGTCACGAAGGAATCGCATTCCTCTCGTGACTTTTGGCATCTAGTATCCAGTTTCCAGGTTGAGAACCTTGTTGTTTGCGAGAAGTGTATAGTTTTTTTTTATGTTTTCATACTCGAATGGGTCTATAGAAAAGAGTTAAGCTCGTTGCCGGAGTGCCAACCTTTGGGGAACTCCGCTATTGCATAAATCTAAGATGGCGCCGCAGATGAGGTGAAATACTTTTTCATCCAATCACCTTTCAATACTGTGATTAACATTTTTTCCGTATCTTGGTGTGAGGAACCGATTTATGCGGTCAGTTTGCGTCTTTGGTGTCAAAATTCAGGTTCAAAGGTCAAAGTTAAAGTAATTATTTGTACATTTGGGAAGTTCAACTTTGTTATCCCTGCAGAAACTGCCAGTGCACACCGACTCATACTCGATACGTATTTTAATCTCCCCTCGTTCTCTTTTCATAGAGAGGTATGATGAGCTGCTCAAGGTGTCGTCTCCTCGGTGTGTCACGGAGGTGGACAAGAGAACAAATCACTGAGAACGGGATCAGGAAGCTCATCTTATGTGCCAATCTCGTGAATATAGAGACCTGCAGGCTACTCTACGAAACATTTAGTGAGGTGGTGGAGATGCGGCAAGCATTTAAAAAACCCCCCCCCCCTGGGGTTTCCCCCCCCCCAAAAAAAATTAAAAAAAAAAAAAAGGGTATTTTTTTTTTGCTACTGTACTAATACATCGACAGAGAAATGTGAGAGAGTGGAGGAAGTCACAGAAACGAAGAGGCTGAAAGATGAGGGTGTGTGACGAGTACAAGGTATCTATACTAGGTTAGCGGATAAAGGTGTGTTTGAGTAAACCGTTATAGTATAGTCTGTAGCGAGGATGTTACCCATTGATGAAGACACCCAAAAGATGGGACCCAAGCGTCCGTAGTGTACTGACCAAGAACGTTTTGACACGGAGTAACCCACTCCCAACTATGAGATTATGCCTCCTTGATGTTGCTGATCATCGTAATGGTGATTGTCTAGAAGGCTCAATTGCAACTGCTTTTGTTTCTGATCACCTTCTGCCTGATGCAAGTACCACATTCCGCTGCTATAACAGTTTTACGAAGTTCCCATATATGCTGATTTGCCACCTGGTGCTGCGATGAAGATCCTCTGAGGGAAGTCTTCAGTACATGAGCCGAGACAGATTCCGATTATGGAATAGTTGTTGAACTGCATTCCCGTACTCGGATCTATGTGGCCAAATCTCGCCGACTGACATGTTTCAAGGTGCTGACCTGCATGATAAGGATGCTATGTTTGTTTCGAGTTGATGGATGTGCTAACCATAGTTGGTCTGTTACGGGGGACTCCGTTGCTAAAACTCTCAAGATATTAAGGATGATTATACGGATGAGAAGGAGCATTCTTCCGTGTGAGCAGATCAGCATGAGGAATATAAGTCGTTCATAGTTAAGTCCATCACGACGAGATTGTCCTCTCTCGCTGGCAGAATGTCTTATAATTTCGATAAGTTATCACAAGTTTCTGCGAAGACCATAGAGTCGTTGCGACAGTGCTGGCTTGTTCCATCAATTTACGACCTGACCATCTACACACCACTGCCACAGTCGAGAATGCATCATGAGGAATAGCACAACCGTTGCAGCTGTCGAAATTCTTAGTCCCTAACAGCTTCGGCGAAGGAGTTCACCGTGGAGAGCCCCCAGCGATGGTGTGTTCCCAATGCGGAGCGGACATCTACAAAAGATCTCGTACTCTTATGGGCTGCCGAGTCCGACACGCGAGTCTCCCATTCCTCATCAGATGACACCGATGTTTTCGTCCTGCTTGTATAACTGTGTACCGAAAAAACATCAGCTACAGTGCAAATGGAGGCGGTGTATGAATCCGAATTTGGGACATCTATGCCACCTTTTCCAACTCGCCCCAAGTGCCTGCAGATCCGAATGCACTATATACTGGTTCGAGCCACCTCATACCTGTACGCAAAGGGGAAAGTTTCGGCAACTGAAGAACCTGAAAGCCTGCGACTTCCCAGGCCTTACTGCTAGCTTCTCGAGCTTGTGCACACACAATGCACAGCCTCATGTGAGGCAGGACATAACGTTCGTCCCTGTGCTCTATATGGTCACAACAGGGGACCACTATGATTGAGGCGAGTACACATTTATGTACCATTCAGGCCTGAGAGCTGCGTCCAAAGATCATGTGTGTGTGCTACCACCACAGCCAAAAAATCTCGTCCTGCACATCTTGCGCACTCATCTGCCGACATACTCGCCAATCTGCTGAGCAGCAGCTTCCCTCTGAACGCTTGACATCACGAAGTAAGTTTGTAAATCAAAGAATCGGCCCCCCAGTCCAGCAACTTCTGATACAGCCCCAGGACCCCCAAGATCTCATCGGATGTAGTGTGCGTGCAGCTGTTGCGCGGAGAAGGCATGCGCAGTGAAACGTTGCAAGCTGTCCACCATGGAATTATCATTCCTGTGTACTGCGCTTGTGGTTTCTAGTGCCGCTTGCTTGAACCCCTTCAAGACAGATACATAGACCAAGATGAAGTGGAAGAGGAAGGAGAAGCAGATGTGGAAATGACGATGAAAACGATCATCTTGATTTGCTTCGCTCTGATGATGATGGGAGTGATCGCCGGTTATGAAAAACCTTTGATCACCCCTTGTTCTGAAAGTGCAATTATTATTATCTTAATAATTATTTTGGCCAAAAATTGACTTTAACTTGACCTTTGACCTGAATTGTGACCCCAAAGCATGCCTGAACCTCAGAAATCGGTTCCTCACTCCCATCTATACGGAAAAATGTATCACTATCGTGTTGAAGGTTGTTGGCTGAAGTTATTTTCCACCTCCTCTGCGGCGTCCATCTTAGATTTATGCTAATTATCGGATTCCCCAAGTTGGACACTCCGCATCGAGCTAATCTTTTCTTAGACCCATGTCGAGTACTGAACCATAAAAAAACAATACACTTCTCATGCCAACAAGGTTTTAGTACCGAACCCTACTGGGTTGTCACACTGAACCCTATACTAATAAACAACTCCTAATAATTTTTCTTCCTTATCTTTCCCTCCTATGCTCTCACCCAATGCTCCACAGCTTCCTCATCTATTTCTAAATGGCTTCTTGTTCTCTTCTTCCTACTAGCTGCCTCTAAGGTGCTGAAGTTATTCACGTCTGTTGATGAATGTCTTGTTCCAGCCTTCTCCTCACCCCTCTGCACTGTGTGAGCCTTTTTAATTCTTCGTAATGATGTTTTCTTTGCCCATTACTGGCCTCTCCTCGAAGCTTACTGTCCTGACGGATCCTCCTCTTTTTATTCAATTGTGCTTCTGTCCTTGCACCCTACCTGGTCAAACTTTTCCGTCATTGGCGATCTACTTCCCCTTCCTTCTTGCTGGAAGTTTGCTCACATCCACCGTTTCCTAAGAGGGTGACCGTTCTAATCCTTCAAACTACCGCCTATAGTTTTGAACTTCTGCCTTTCGAAAAGCTTTTTGAATTTGATACTTAATAAGAAGGATATCTTAACTTCTATCTGCTCAATCTTCTATCTAATCGTCAGTACATTCCCGTGAAGGGCGATCTACTGACGCTCCCCCCCCCTTCTAGCTTTCCTAACTGAATCAATCCCTCGTCATCCTCCTTTAGGTGTTCGGTGAAACTTTTCCTGTGGCCCTTGTACATATCAAAGCTGTTGTATTGTCTGCCAAATTTTTTATATTCCAAACTACCCTTCATTACGTATTTTTATATCCTCTTCTGTACCTTACCTCTTGATTTCCTTCCAACCGTTTTATTGCAGCTACTATAGACGGACATTGTTTTTCTCCTAAATCTCTCATAAGTGGTTTTCCCAGGGTTCTGTCCTATCACCCACTTCTTTCTATTTATTCATTCAATGATCTTCTAAGTCTAACTCAAATGCCTTTTTCCACTCCTACGCTGATGTTCTACCTGCTTTTTCACGTCGTTTATTAGACGTCAACTCACAGGAACTAAGTGATTCACGGAGAGATTCCACCGGAGCGTCTACTTCTGATTCTTTCTATAATTTCTGATTGGGGCAAAGCCAAACTGTGTTTTGTCTTGCCTCAAAAACGCGCAATTTCTTCACCTATCTACTCGAGAAAACTTACCAGATAACTATCCCCTCTTCTTTATGAACTCCACGATCTCCTTCTTTCTACAATGGAACATTTTTGACTATCCTTTACTACATCTGACTGGAAATCTCGCATCTCATCTCTTGCCTAACAGCTTATAAAAGCTAAGTTCTCCGTGGCGTCTGTGTCCTTTTTTTTCCCCCTTCCCGGTGCTTGCTCTGTACGGGGCCTTATCCGCCCATGTATGGAGTATGGTCTCACATATTTTGGGGAGGATCTACTCGTGCAGCTCTCCTAACCCAGGGTTGAGTCCAAAGCTTTTCGTCTCTCAAACCTCCTCCCTCCTCTGACATGACTGTTTCTTACAATCTTTAAATAACCCGCCGCATATTGCTTCTCTTGCTAGCTCCTACCGTTATTTTCATGCTCACTGTTTCTTCTGAACTTGCGACAACTGCAGCCTCCCCCCGCTCCCGCGGCCGTCGCTGCAGCAAGCTTTCTACTCATTCTCATCCCTATTCATGTCCATCTTCTATGCAAGAGTAATCAGTATCTTTACTCTATCATCCCTTTCACTGGTACTCTGGAAACTCTCTTCCTGTTTCTATTTTTCACTTTCCTATGACTTAATCTTTTCAAAAGAAGTAGTAACAAGACACCATCCGAACTAAATTGGCTCTCCTCTTTTTAATTGTTATTCTCTTAACTGTTTTCTTTTAGTACTACTAAGTGGGCTGGGCGAGATTCGATTACCCAGATCCGTCAGGGCTAGCGGGACTCGAGTACCAAGCCTGGTACTTGATTACCTGCGCTAGATTATTACTCATGGATAATGATGTATGTTTAGACATAATGCTGCGTAAAGATCACTTACTATGAACATTATCTTCATAAACACTTGTAGACACAAATGACTTAGAAATGATCAAATGCGAAGTAAAATATGTAAACTAGACGAGATTGATTCTTTTGGCTGGCGACCGTAGGCAATATTTTTGATGCTTCCACAAGTCCTTGGTTTTCTTCGAAATATGATTATGTTATCTAATTGTGACCTTCGAATATGGGGATTAATATATACTAGCCGCACGGTGGCCAAAGGGAAAATAATAATTGTTGTCACAATGTCGCGAGTTATAATCTTTTCCATGAGATCGTTCTCTGCCCACCGTGACGAATTCTGGTAATCGCTTGGCGCCTGACGAGTCCTCAGTATCATCTGGCCGCTTACGAATCCAGTACTCTCGTCTGCCGCTTGACGAATCCGTACTCGATCTGTCCGCCTGACGAATCCAGTACTCGTCTGTCCGCCTGACGAATCCATGTACTTCGTCCTGTCCGCCTGACGAATCCGGTTAATCGTCATGCTCCCCTAGTCCGCGCGGTGCGCTATCCTTGGTACTCGTGTGGGCTGCCTGACGATCCAGTACTCGTGTGGCTGCCTGCCGAATCCATACTCGTCCTGAGCGCTTGACGAGGTCCCGTATCGTCTGGCCGCGAATCAGTCATCGTCATCGCTGTCCACTAAAGTCCCTGCGGTTTTTTTTTCAGATTATATTTTATTTTAGAGTTTCATTTTTCGATTTACTCATTTTTACATACTATGTCATAATACCACATGTACTGACTGTTTCACGCGACAATGTTTTGATTGCTGGGCTTGTCAAATAGGGTGGGGGCCCCCTGCGGGGCGCCCGAACAAAGATATATAGTGGTCTATGGACTATCATATTGACTGGTTATCAGTATATATGTATACTGTAATCTTCGTAATGTTTGATTCTATAATATTCTCAATAAAAAACAGTAAACACGTCTAAAGAGATTCCATTACAGACTATGAAGAAATATCATTACTTAATATTCACTTAACTCTTCGTCAGTTTAAACTTTTGCGAGTCAACATTAATCATGAAGGGTATCACTGAAGCGCAATTTTTTATTAAGCTTTCCATGATGTATTTCGTTATCTGATAAATTAATTAGAACCATCATAAATAGCGTTAATAAATAAATAAATCATCAATTCGGTTAATTTTCCCGATTGTGATATTATTTTATGTATTTATATATTTCGTTTTCTGATAAATGAATTAGTAACATGTATAAATTACGTTGACTGAAATATTAACTCATTTAAATCGGGTATTTTCCCGATTGATGTATTTTATTTATTTATTAAAATTTTTTTTTATTTAGTTATTTATTTGGTATTTTTTGTATTAAGGTTTGATGTAGACCTTTGGTGAGACGATGTACCCACCTCGCAAAGAAGCTGTGTGGTAGCGTGACTCCTACGCACCACAGATGCTACAGCCTTCAATCAGCATCAGAGTTTCAGAACAGACTCAGACCAAAGAAACCACAACGCCAGAGTGCATCGCTTCGCTTGATGCCAAGTCCTCTTCACAACGTACCTGTTGACCGTACCATCAACTACAGCATCAACCGCGTGTATAACACGACTCCATCCCGCCGCTTGACGTCCCGGAACCTGTTCTACGGACTCCTCGAATACTGCACTAAAGAAGCACCTTTTCATCTCTCCCCCGAGGGTAACAAGTATCAACAAATAGACGCGTCGCTATGGGCTTCTACCCTTGAGGAGTAGTGTTGGCAAACTTCTTCATGGGCTGCGTGGAAGAGTATTCAAGAAAATATGCAAGCCAGACATATCTGCCGCTACCAATCGACGACATCTTCAGCAAACGACAAGTCACTTCGAAGCAGACCAGCTGAAAGCTCTGCCCTACAAGTACTTGCAGGTCTCACCTTCACCATAGAAAGCATGCTCGACAAATCAATGCCGTTTCTTTAGGACGTCCCTTGTTTACGCGAGTGAATAAGAATAATTCATCACAAACGTCTTAACTACACCAACGAACACCGGACACTGCTCCAACCGAGAAAGCGAATGCCCACGAGATATAAAGACTCCACAATCGGTGCTTTACGTCGGAACTCTCACACACTTCAGTACAGGGTAACTCATCAACAAAGAAATCGGGGGCGATCCACTCAATTCCTCATCAACATGGCTTCAGCGATATAGACATCAACCGTCAGACTAAGAAATCATGAGACTGGTACAAACCCACGCCCCCCCACAAAAAAGAGTCAGAACATTATCTATCTTCTACCGAGCTTCTCTCCACCGCTCACCAGGAGAAGCAAAGAATAATATCACAAATCGATCGCACCGTAACTGTGAAAACCTGCAGACCAAGAGAGGAGAATAAACTACAAATCTACTACAAAACCAGACGACAAGCAACCTCCTTCTCCGGTAACAGCCCAAGCCAGATCGAAGGGCGACATAACAAAAGTCCCATTGTCCGATATATAGGATATCCATTCAAAAAGGAAACTGTGAAGATCCTCCCCTCATCTACATCGGCCATGAACGACACACGAAGCTGTCCAGACGTCTGTACTTGCCACCTAACTGCCGGAGCCCCAAAAGTCACCTATTAGAACAACAGGGCATCATCTAACAAGAACATTTCTAGAGAAAATACAGAATTGGTTGACATGTGTGGCAAGATGTGCGGCCGACTTTCCCATCTTAGAAGTACCTGTACATAAAAGAGTCAATCCCGCTTAACGTCAGGCAAACACTACAGCCCTACCCAGCATGAAAAAAACAAGAAGCAAATAACATGCCTACTCACCATCAACAACGAAGACCAAACACAATCAGCGTCTCCCAACTCAAGCACGATAAGCAAAAGCTATTCTACCAATCACCGATGCCGATAATAGGCTGCGTGGGCCGGCAGACCGACTATAAATACAGCGCCTTCACTCGCATCTTAATCTGCTCACCCTCAACACCTGAGGAGAAAACAGCTTCCATATGCGCTGAAGAAGTTCTTGGAGACCCGAAATCGCGATACCAGCAACTGACAGAGCTATCGGCTAAGTCATAAGTGGATTACAAAAGGAATAATACATCTCTTAAGACAAGAGTAACTATCTTAAGATAATAAACGCGAAAACGTAGCTAGCACTTTACGAGATCTGTCTCAGAGAAAATCTGCCCAGTATATACTCTCTCTCTCCTCTCTCTCTCTCCTCTCTGCTCTCTCTCTCTATATATAATATATATATGTATAGATATATATGTATATATAATATATATATATTACATATACAAGTATATATATATACATATATATATAATATACATATATAATATATATATACTTATATATATATATATTATATATATAAATATATATAATATACTATAACATATATATATATATATATAATATCCACACACACATCACACACGAGTTAACTCGAAGTCCGGATTTCGAATCCTACGGATCCGCAGAACAGTATCGGTATACAGTAATCATATACATTATGATATATTATACATATATATATTATATATATTATATATATATATATTATATATATATATATTTACGTATATATATTAGTAATATATATATATGATATATATATTATACATATACATATATAGTATATCTATAGTATATTGTAATATATCTATATATATATATATATATATATATATATATATACACACACACACCACGAAGTAATCGAGTCCGATTCGACAATCTACGGTCCGCAAGACCAGTAATCGGTTTCGCGAGTATTAATTTTACTAATCTTGCCAGCTCTACTTATAGGACTAGCACTAAGCGAGTATCTTGTGTTACCCATTTTTGTTCTGACCTGGCCATCCTTTGTGATTTAAAAAACAAAAAAACAAAAAAAAATTAAAAGCTCATAAGCTGTAACCTGATAGTGAGGTATATATGTGTCCTCAATACGGCAACGGCATTCATAAAAATGCTCGCATCTCATCAACCGAGAGAGAGAGAGAGAGAGAGAGAGAGAGAGAGAGAAGAGAGAAGAGAGAGGAGAGAGAGAGAGAGAGAGAGATAGAGAGAGAGAGAGAGAAAGATTCCTCCCTGTTTCGTTTAAGTAACACCTCCCGCCTTTCCATCCCCACTGCCCGAGACTGAGCGGGAAACTGGCAGTCGTGTAACGAATGGGCCTCGTAGAGCAAAGGTTAATTATTGTACAGGCGATGTGTGTCTTTGTCATTGGTCTGCCTGTGCCTAGCCAGAACTCTCCCCAAAACACGGTTTACCATTGCGTTTCCCGCCTTCCGTCCGTCTCTTACTACACCTAGCCCCTACATGCCAAACTACTAACACGTGTAGCCTGAAGGCCTCACCGTTTGGTGAACCACGTGTAATTCAATTACTACCTCAAGAAATACTACAACGCAGACGCCGCCCTCTGATGCATAGCTATCACTGACTCAAGTGAGTGCAGGCAAACTCCCTAACAAGGACTCAAGCAACCACAAACGAGCGACTCACAAGAGGGACAGCAGAGAAGCTTGAGCGAGGCGGCAGTGGCCCAGTGTTGCCCTGAGAAAGATGGAGAAATCAAGATGACCTTGCAAAAGACTCAAGATTACCAAAAAAAACCAGGTACCTATAACATAGAGCTAATATCTACCAATTAAAAAAATTGGTGTAGTCTTATATCCACTACAGCATGGATCCTCTGTGTCACTCATTGTTCGGTTATAACCTTGTGACTCACATAAAATGGCAGATAACCTGATTATCACACCCACTTGCTGTCGACTGCCGTAGACACCCTCAGGCATGATCTATACTGATCTGACTCCCCACGATTTGCACCGGTCGCGAAGCGTCCACCGAGCCTATAACGTTACTGGACGTTTCTCTTCCTGTGCCGTCCGTCTTGCGGTCTTGATTACTTTACCGTATATAACATTAAGTCGCCCAGGTCAACTTTTTTTTCTGTTTACAGACGTGTGGTGGCGTTTTAATACTTACATTTTCTAAACATCCATGATTTCAAGAAAGTTTATAAGGGCTATTCTGGTGAGAGTCTGCCTGTCATTTTTTGTGTCTTCATCTGTGTCATCGTATGGCTATAAATGAACAAATGACAAAACTATCTACAAGTGAGCTACCAACAGTACGTCGCATCTCTATATAGTGTGGTGGCGTATGGCAATGATCGTTAACCTGCTGGCCCAAAGCACCAGTGCACACAATACTTTGGGCCAAAGCAAAACTTTTTGGAGTGGGGGGACCCCATGTTAAATGTCAAGGTCAAGTCAGGTCAAGGTTAAAGGTCAACTTCGCTACTGCCGTCTTTAGCCCATTTTCAAAATAATTTGCCACAATAAAAAAAAAACTGCTGTCATTGCCTAAATTTACCGTTAATGGACTTGAGGATCATATAAAGGTCAAGGTCAGGTCAAGGTTAACGGTCAAAACTTCGCTAATTGCCGTCTTTAGAGTCATTTTCCAAAATAATTTATCAACTAAAAACGTGTCTTGCCTAAATTAACCGTAATGGGACTTAAAGGGATTCGTATCTAGCATTAAAGAGTTTGTCTTACATGGACTACCTCTATAAACCATACATGCATAACGCACGCACCTAGATGAGGAAGGCACGTCAGGCTTCACAGTCCCCACGGCATTGACATAGTGTTTGTACACGCCAGTACCAGCATTTTCGCATTTACAATTCCTAGCACACATGGGATCCGCCTTGCAGCGCACACTTTATGATTTTCTCTACAAGGCCACCTCAGCAGCGGAACCGTGGGTCCAATGGATGCCACCCGTGTTTTTTTGACGTGGACCACCGAAACCATCTTGGGTAGGGGCAGGCAATGACTTTCCAGACTCTCTTGTCCAAGATACTGGCCTGGCAACCACACTACGTTGACATGGTTGGAGCAGTGCCATTCGTGTTGGTGATAGTGCTTTCCAGCCGTTTTCACCCTGTTGGAAGAGCTCTTGCGAATGTCGTTAACCCTTGCTGTGTTGATTTCAAAAAAGCAAAGTTGGCAAAAGTTCCTCTTTGTTTGTGTCGTCCTGCAAAATTCCAACAAATGACGCGGGAAAGGTTGCATTGCGAGAACACCTTCGCTCCCGGACTCCCTTTTCTTCCTCGTTTCTTCGGGTTTTGACTTCAGCTGTCTGGATCGTATCTGTCACATACAATGGAATTCTAGTGCTGCTTTGCAGTTGTCTCTCTGTCCAAGGAATGAAGATTGTGTCACTTGTAATTTAGCCAAACGTACACTTGTTTCCATGTGGCAGTATATGCACCATGGGCAGCCCCCATCGACAATCTTCGCATCAAAGTGTGATGTGGTTCTGGCATGGATGCTTGGTCGATGCAGCCAACATTCTGATTTATTTCCTGTAACGAAGTATTCCTCCAGGTTTGTGTCGCTGACCTGAGCAGCAATGAAAGATTTTTTTTGGCCTTGGAAAAAAAAAATAGGTGTTTTTGTTTTTTCAGTCACTCTTCATTTCCCCTGACCTGGGTTGCTTTCTGCTGGGATTCCTGGCATGTGGTCCGCGTAAAAAGTGAGTTTGTTTCCATTTTAATTGTGCTGTGATTGAATTTCTCTCGTCTCACCAGCACATCACTGACATACCTTGAGTAATGCTCTTTGCCCATTTGCTCCATCTTGTAGATTGCTTCCACAACATGCCATCATACAGTCATGGGTTCAAGAACAACGGTTCCTTTGCTTGTGTTCAAGAAACGGGTTTGCCCATTGATTCAATAGCATCACACATATTGTGACTTGTTTGGTGGAATGTTTCCTGAGTGCATGTCCTTGCTCGTGACTCTTGGAAGAGCTCTTCAGACAGTTGCTTCACCTCTCAAACTCATTCGAAAATCCTTGCCTGCTCAGGACCTAGCAATCATCCATCGTTTCAAGCAGCGTTTTCCTCTACTTGCCTGGGCTGATTTCAGTCCTAAACCAAGAAGCCCCCTGGAACAGAAAACGCACACCATCACATGCTGTTAGTAACTACATACATAAAGCATGGTAATTAAACTGCCACCTAAATGACAGTACTACCCCATTTTGCCTTTACCTTGACCTTACCTGACCTTGAACCTTTAAAATCGGTACCCCCCTCCAAAAATATTTGTATTGACCTAAACTATGCATGTACCAAATTTGGTGCTTTGGGCCAGCGTGTAACGATTTGGTTATTTTTTGGCCATAAGCTAATACTACTATAGTCTATTCACTTAAGCCTTGATTCCTGGGCTGGGAGCTGCTCGATGCCTAGCCGTGTTTGTAAGGACGTCGCTGATTGGCTGATAGACTCGGGCTGGGTGGCGATGGTGGTGGTACTTGCCTGGCCGCAACCCAAAACCCTTGCGTTGCCTCAGAAAAGTATTCATATTTCTTGGCTTTACTCATCTCTTACACAAGATAGGCCTATTTTGTTTGCAGCAGTAAATCAGGCAGTGATTGTTCAACAACAACACGCCATTCATAACTCAATAGGGTAAAAAATAAAGTCATGACTGACTATCACAAGAGTAGGCGGACTTTTAGGTTTTCAGTGCATTGAAATGTTGTACTCCTACCCGATATAACCAAGCTACCAGATAATAGTTATGAAAGCTGAGCCTACCATCGTGTTCATAATACATTGCTGCATATCATGAGCATAAAAAAATTACAGTAAGACTACACTAATATTAAGATAATTAAAGGAAAGTAAAAGAGTGTATAAACATTATTTCTTGCTTATTTTGCTTCAACTCGCTCTAACTCCATATGTTTTGGTCACATTCAATTTTCAAGAACTGTTTCAAAATCTTTATACTTTTCCGCTTCCTGTGGTATGTAGCACGTACCAATAAGGAAAAGAGTAGGTGGTCAAAATGGCTAAGAAAGTTAAACTGTTTCAAACTGGGGCCGTGACGGGTGGAGCCTCTGATAGCTCTCCCGAAAACAGTCTCTCCTATATAGGGAGCAATGCCAAGGCCGTCTCAATCTATAAAGGCCTGCGCCTGAGATTGATGACGTCACGGACGGCGTCTGTACGAGGCCACCGAGATGACAAGTTTACCTACCTAATTATATGTTTATCAGTATAAAAGATATATTGTTATCTTCGGAAATGTTTGTTCTATAATATTATCAAATAAAAACCCGTAAAACACATTAAAGAAATGCCATTATGAGACTCTCAAGAAATATGCATGAACTTAAACTCTTCGCCATTTAATATTTTTCTCGAAAACATTTTACATGGAGAATATCAATAGAAGCGGAATTTAATTCGCTTTCCATTGCTATATTTTGTTTTCTGATAAATGAATTAGCAGCATGCATAAATTAGCGTTAACTAAATACATAACATCATGAAATCGGGTAATTTCGTACCTAATATATGTTTATCAGTATAAAAGATATATTGTTATCTTCGGAAATGTTTGTTCTATAATATTATCAAATAAAAAACCGTAAAACAGACTAAAAAAAGGCCATTATGAGACTCACAAGAAATATGTATGAACTTTAACTCTTCACCATTTAATATTTTGCTGAAAAACATTTTACATGGAGAATATCAATAGAAGCGGAATTTAATTAGCTTTCCATTGCTATATTTCGTTTTGTATAAATGAATTAGAACCATACATAAATTAGCGTTAACTAACAAAAAAGGTCATGAAATCGGGTAATTTTTCCCGTTTGATGATGTTATTTATTTAGTTAACGCTAATGTATGTATGGTTCTAATTCATTTATCAGAAAACAAAATATAACAATGGAAAGCTAATTAAATTCCGCTTCTATTGGTATTCACCATGTAAAATGTTTGCGAGTAAAATATTAAATGGCGAAGAGTTTAAGTTCATGCATATTTCTTGAGAGTCTCATAATGGCATTTCTTTAGTGTGTTTTACGGTTTTTTATTTGATAATATTATAGAACAAACATTTCCAAAGATAACAGTATATCTTATACCGCCCGTACATCCTCACATGCTGAAAGCTCGGTTCCTACTGACTCGCGGAGCAGACTCAGCTCGTGACGTCACGTCCATCCCGCGCTCCCAGACTCAGGCTTTTACATAGAGAAGGCTTTGGCAATGCTCACCCGTCACTGTGCCAGTTTGCAGTAGTAGTTTTAACTTTCTTAGCCATTTTGACCACCTACTCTTTTCCTTATTGATACGTGCTACATACCACAGGAAGCGGAAAAGTATAAGGATTTTGAAACAGTTCTTGAAAATTGAATGTGACCAAAACTTATGGAGTTAGAGCGAGTTGAAGCAAAATAAGCAAGAAATAATGTTTATATACTCTTTTACTTTCCTTTAATTATCTTAATATTAGTGTAATCTTACTGTATTTTTTTTATGCTCATGATATGCAGCAATGTATTATGAACACGATGGTAAACTCAGCTTTCATAAATATTATCTGGTAGCTTGGTTATATCGGGTAGGAGTACAACATTTCAATGCACTGAAAACCTAAATGTCCGCCTACTCTTGTGATAGTCAGTCATGACTTTATTTTTTATCCTATTGAGTTATGAATGGCAAGTTGTTGTTGAACAATCACTGCCTGATTTACTGCTGCAAACAAAATAGGCCTATCTTGTGTAAGAGATGAGTAAAGCCAACAAATATGAATATTTTTCTGAGGCAACGCAAGGGTTTTGGGTTGCGGCCAGGCAAGTACCACCACCATCGCCACCCTGCCCGAGGCTATCAGCCAATCAGCGACGTCGTTACATACTCGCCTAGGCATCGAGCCGCTCCCAGGAATCCAGCTTAAGTGAATAGACTATAGTGTTTATTTACTGAGTGTCGTACCGCTGTCGTCGTCGCCCGAAAAAAAAATGCGTAGCGAAATTTGAAACCGTATATACTTGCAGCTACAAAGCATAAAACAACGCTGAAACAAGGTAGATTATACAGTCATGATATAAACTACTGTGTATCATCTTCAGTGGTACATAAAAATCAGTAGTGATGCTATAATTCGTATTATTTGGCGGCTGGCGACATCACTGCAGGTGGCGACTTTACTGTTATCTACGGTAGGACTAATACCATTATTATCTTTATTGTTATTTTAAGACGGCATAAACATTGCCTTGTTTATAAGGATTAAACTTTTAATAACTAATCATTGAAATCTTATATTATTTACTGTTTTACATGTTTTATAAGTTTTATATATGTTATTATATTGCTATAAGTTTTGTTAAATTATTATTTATGTGCTTAAAAACTCCAAGATTTATTGGATTTCAAATGAAAAACTCCCAAGACTCCAAGATCGAGGCAAAAAACCCAAGATCTAGTAGAAAAACCCATCGAGTGTCAACGCTGGGTGGCACGTATATTCGCTAGCAGAGCCACAGTCTATAACGGTCTTCCGAACGGCTGGACGAGTTTTGGCTCACGCTGCGCACCTACGTCACGCGATGCAGGCCATCCCAAGCCCTCTCGATCTGCCTCATTCTATCAGCAGCATAGCTGAGAGGCGGGTGGATCCGCTCCGTGCGCCCACGTTCATGTCCTACCATATTCTATTTCTAAGATAATATAACTAACTAACTAACAATAAAAACAACAATAATAAATACTACTCCCCATACTAGTTTTTTTTTTTTTTTTTTTTTTACATCACAGGGAACTGGCCAAAGGCACAGCAAAAATGGGTAACACAAAGCCCGCTTAGTTGCCAGTCCCTATAAAGAAGACAGTAAGAGAATAAAATAAAAACAAAGGGGTAGGCCAATTTAGTTCGGGAGGTGTCTTGTTACTCTTCTTTTGAAAAGATTTAAGTCATAGGAAAGTGGAAAAATAGAAACAGGAAGAGAGTTCCAGAGTTTACCAGTGAAAGGGATGAAAGAGTAAAGATACTGATTAACTCTTGCATTAGGAAGATGGACAGAATAGGGATGGGAATGAGTAGAAAGTCTTGTGCAACCACTACTAGTAGTAGTGGTTGTAGTAGTAGTAATAGTAACAATAGTAGTAGTAATAATAGTAGCAGTAGACGTAGTCGTATAGTAGTAGTAGTTGTAAAGTAGTAGTGGTAATAGTAGTAATAGTAGTGTTAGTAGTAGCAATAGCAGTGGTAGTAATAGACTATTACCTTATAACAACACAATTGGTATTAATGGACATGTTATTTACCAAATAAGCAGTACATGAAAACAGCATGGATGTAATAAGCAATACAGTAAAAGGCTAAGTGGCATCGTGTTGGGGCGGGGGAGGATGTAACACGTGACTCTGACACGTGACTCAGCTGGCGCAGCCTAGTCCCTCCTTCCTCCCCCGCCCTAACACAATGCCACTTAGCCTTGCACAGTATTGTTTATTACAGCCCTGCTGTTTTCATGTACTGCTTATTTGGTAAATAACATGTCCATTAATACCAATTGTGTTGTTATAAGGTAATGCAATGTTCCATTACTAGTAAAGATAATGATTAAATCATTGATAATTTCACCGAGTGGCAACCGCGAGTGCACACTGTATCACTGTATCGTCACCTGGATCGCGTGACGTCACTAAGCCCCACCCCCAACCTGCGCGTCGGATGACCGTTATAGACTGTGAGTGAGCAGAGCAAAGCCTCAACTAACTCGAGAGTCTCGGGCCGGCGTCTGGCGCCGCACCGTCCCGCACGCCACGTGGGATGTGAGGGGCTCACCAGGGGGCAACTTCCACTCTTCTCTATATTTCCTCAACTCCTCTTCCTCATTTACTTGAGGACACACACCAGTCAGGCTCCTGGCACGTGTTACAATATATATATATTATAGGAATACATTTTGTCATGATCTACGAGATCTACCCTGGGCATCTATCCGTTTCTTCCTAGCAAATACAGATTTTGAGATATACTAGTTTTTATATTTTGAACAGCCTGCTGCCGGTCAATGACGATCAGCTAATTGACGCTCCATACATATGTCTTTAATCCGTCTGACAATATGTTTATGTCTTGATGGGCAGTCATTTGTCAGAATTCGTATTCCACATCGAAAAATGTACATTTCTTATTCGAAAGATTTTTACGCATGTGTGTAATTTCCCCTTGATTTCTGGATGGTAATATGCCCAAAAACCAAGATTTATTCTGCCATTTATTAATGAAATTTCAATCCGCTAATACCACAGGGAGCCTGTCGAAATATGCATCTTTTTTACTCTATTGTTTTCTCTTAAGCGGGTATCACACGAGGCGTTTCGTCGGACTTTCGTCGAACCAAACAAGCATTTGGTTGGACCTGTTCGTCGAACACTGACAACACATCTAGCACACGGTTGGGCCAACCGCTTCACCCAACAATAACAAACAAAGATGAAGCGATGACAGCGAGAGGGGCGCGGAGATTTGTTGTTAATGTTTTAACTTTAGGGGCATATATATACGTAGCTACTGGTGATGAAAAGGGAGGAGGTGATTGTTAGAAGAGAACTGCAGCGACAGATGAAGACGCGTTCATGTGGGCTAAATGAGTTATAGTGGACGAGAACTGCGCGCCGGTTAGGTTAAGTTTCGGTTAGGTTAATATTCCCGTCAGGGGGTCGAAGGGGACGGAGCCCCTCCCGTTAGAAGGTTAGGTTCGGTTAGGTTAGGGTAATAATTTCATCCCAGCAGGGCGTGGCAGAGCCCAAAAGCGAGTGGCGGGCGGGCGGGCGGCCGCCGGCCACTGTTACCTGTGGCCACCTAAACCTGTGGCGGGCGAAAAATTGCCCAATGGCCCAAAACCACACGCCCAATTGTGTAAGCAATTTCGGTCCTAGTGTGAAATAATACCATATGTAGTCAGTGTCTCAGAAAAGGACCGCGCAGTCCTCGTCCATTTTACCGGATCTTCATATTACAGGTGGCCCCGTAGTGTAGTGGTCAGCACGCTCGGCTCACAACCGAGAAGTCCCGGGTTCGATCCCCGGGCGGAGCGAAGACAGATGGGTGATCTTTCTTAAAACCCGAGCCCCTGTCCACCCAGCAGTGAATGGGTACCGGGTGTTAGCCGGGGGTTTGTGACCCACCTCCCGGGGTGGTGGCTTCGGCCAACACTAAGCCCGAGCGGTAGATCACTATGGCTCTGAGGAATTATCCTCTAAACAAACAAACAAACACCACATTCTCTCCAACTCTTTCCCTGTCTCAATCATCCGTCCCCTTGTCTCACCAGTCATCACACAGTCCCAGCAGCAATAACATCCATTCTCTTCCTGTCCTTTCAACCACCTCATTCATTTCACATCCCATTTCAGTGAAAACCACACGCATCATTTCCATTCTCTCCCCGTTATACTTTTCAGATCTCATATTCTACTAGTAATCATTCTACCGCAAATTGTAAACACATCAAATCAGGTTCATATTTCTGAAAATCTATCACATATATAATATAGACCGATCTGTATTAATTTTACTGTAACGTATTATATGATGGTGTTCATTTCAATGCTTAATAATTGCTAACACTATTTATAACTTACAGAAAAAGTATAGACTTATTTTGACCCAAGAGTATGTTCGACGTATGTGCAACATTTTGTATAATTTCACAAAACCATTTCATCGAACATGTTCGGCGAAATGACCCTCGAAGTTCGACCAAACAGTCCAACCAAATGGCAAGTTCGACGAAACAGTCCGACGAAACGCACCGTGTGATAGCCGCTTTAGCTACTACGGTTCTTGAGATGTTATGGAAAAATTTGTCCCCCATAATTGTCCGCAGCCTCTTACTAATGATTCCACGGGCTAACGATTTTTCCCAGCACAAAGGAAGCTTCCTTGCAGTCAGTATTAGGGCTGAGCAGGAACCGTTTTTTTTGGAACCGCCGGTTCCAGTCACAGAGTTATACATTAGAACGCGCATCCCCTACACCAGTGGGTAGGCAGAGTGAAGCAAGCGGGTCCGGGTGGCGGACATGCAACCATGATACTCAACGATATTTTGTCAGACGAACAAGTTTTACGTTATTGTCATTTTTTACCACCTGATTTTTTTTGCATTGGTATGTGTCACATACCAACGGAATCGGAAAAATGTGTTGATTCCGAGACAGTGAATGGAAATTCAATGCAAGCAAAATTATAGAAATAATAGCGGGTTGAAGCAAAAAAGTGAGAAAATGTTTATGCACTATTTTATTTTACGCTCATTATCTTATTCTAGGTACGACTTACTGTAATTAATGTATGCTTATGATATGCAGCAATGTCTCGTGAACACGATGGTAGGTTCGGTATTTTCTAAATATCATCTGGTAGCTTGATAACACCGGTCATACCTGTGTGATGTCAAGCATCTCCCTCTAATCTGTGACTGGGAGGTAAGGGTAATAAACCCTGGGCGAGGGAAATAGTGCCGACGAGGCTGCGGAAGCGACGCTCACCACGGCGAAAAGCTGTTCCGTCGCAAGTTTTCTGTTCATGGCAATTTTTTACCATTTACTTATTGTTGCATTGGTACGTGTCATATACCAGCAGAATAAAAAAAATGTGCTGATTCAGAGACAGTGAATGAAAATTCAATGCAAGCAAAATTATTGGAATAATAGGGAGTTGGAGCAAGGAAGGTGAATTCTTTTTTTTATGCACTATTTTATTTTGCTGCCATTATCTTATTCTAGGTATAGCTTATTGTATTAAATTAATATTCATGATGTGGAGTAATGTCTTGTGAAGACGATGATAGGTTCAGTTATTCTAGGTATCATCTGGTAGTTTGATAATATCGTGTAAGAGTACATGTGTGGGCCAGAGCATCATCTGTGGCCGCATGGGCTAGAGCATCATCTGTGGCCGCAGAGTATAGATAGTATCATGGTTTGATGGCGGCCGAGCCACTACCGGTTGCGTCAGCTGATGCCCCCCTGTGCGATCTCTAGTGTATAACTCTGTGGTTCCGGTTCCAAAGGCTCTCAGAATCGTGGGAACCGGTTCCGGAACCGGTTCCTCCAGTATTCGTCCACTCATTTTTTCTTTGCATAAGTATGTTGAATTTTCATTCAAAATACCTACCGTAGATAACAGTAAAGTCGCCAGGACACCTTTTTTTTTTTGTTTACAGACGTGTGGTGGCGTTCATACTTACATTTCTACATCCATGATTTCAGGAAAGTTAGAAGGGGCTATCTGGAGAGTCTGTGTCATTTTGTGTCTTCATCTGTGTCATATTATGGCTATACATGAACAAATTGCAAAAATATCTACAAGGTGGCTAACAACAGTAGAGTCGCCATCTAGTATTTATTTACTGAGTGTCGTACCGCCGTACTGCTGTCGTCGTCGCCCGAAAAAAAAAACGCATAGTGAAATTTGAAACCGTCTATACTTGCAGCTACAAAGCATAAAACAACGCTGAAACAGGGTAGATTATACAGTCATGCAAAGACTATCTGTATAGAGTAGTCTTTGAGTCATGATATAAACTACTGTGTATTATCTTCAGTGGCACATAAAAATCAGTAGTAATGCTATAATTCGTAATATATGGTGCCTGGCGACATGACTGTAGGTGGCGACTTGACTGTTATCTACCGTAGATAACAGTAAAGTCGCCAGGACAACTTTGTTTTCTGTTTACAGACGTGTGGTGGCGTTAATACTTACATTTCTACATCCACGATTTCAGGAAAGCTAGAAGGGTTCTCTCTGACACAGACTCTGGAGAGTCTGTGTCATTTTGTGTCTTCATCTGTGTCATATTATGGCTATAAATGAACGAATTACAAAAATATCTACAAAGTGGCTACCAACAGTAGAGTCGCCATCTAGTGTTTATTTACTGAGTATCGTACCGCTGTCGTCGTCGCCCGAAAAAAAAACGCGTAGTGAAATTTGAAACCGTCTATACCTGCAGCTACAAAGCATAAAACAACGCTGAAACAGGGTAGATTATACAGTCATGATATAAACTACTGTGCATTATCTTCAGTGGCACATAAAAATCAGTAGTAATGCTATAATTTGTAATATATGGCGCCTAGCGACATCACTGCAGGTGGCGACTTCACTGTTATCTACGGTACGGTAATCGACAAAAAAATATTTAATTTCTTCGTCTTATTTCCGTGAAAACACGACTTTTGTAAAACGACGTTTTGTTTTGTTTGGCCTCCCACTTTTCAAATTTCTGGGTACGCCACTGATAGCTACCGTCATGTCATGTATTGTAGATTACTGAGGAACCGTTAAGGCGGAACCGGTTCCAGAATCGGAACCGGTTCCCAGCCAGTCGTGGCGGAACCGTCGGAACCGGTTCCAGAACCGGTTCTCGCCCAGCCCTAGTCAGTATGCCACACTCAGCGCTAGAGACTAGACGTACATTCCATTCCAGCAATGCTATTCAAAGTAGACTGTGTGACATAGTCTGTGTCCATCACAACTGGATGTTGATGGGGCAGAGGTGCAGTGTTTTAGGGCGCCAGGAGGCAGGGCTGATGGGTTCAATTCAGATTCACGCCTAAACAAGGTGCTCCAGTCACGACCTTACTGTACTCTTTCTGGGGGGAAATGATATCGATGACGATTGTCTCCCCAGAGATATAATCAATAATATCAGGGAAATCGTGAATGAAATAGAGGAAAGCTGAGGCAGCAAAGTAGGCTTGAGCTTGATTGAGCCAAGAAAGATGACCGATCACGTAGACACCCGGTTGAACAGATTCACTGTAACAGGGTCAAAGCTGCTATCAACAGGGCTTTACAGAGAGAGTTAAGTGGGTACGCATTTGTACATTTCAGTGCCAAACCCTTCGAAACAGATCTTGGCCCAGATGGAGTTCATTAGACAAGGAGAGGCTTATCAATAGGTGAAAAATAAACTCATCAATTTTATAACATTTAAAAAATTACAGTGGGACCGTAATTAGACTGTAGGTGCATACCGGAGTTACGATAAAGCTAATGACGAAGATTCTCCGTAAAAACGAAAACTAACGAGTGTCAGAGAGAACCTCAAGGTCACTTGGAAGACACTCCAAATTGATTAATAAAATAGGGAAATTTTATTTTCGAAATTATGCATATTGCGGATACGTGGCCCCGAAACTTATGTCGGCTTGCCGCAAGCTGTACAATTCTTATGAAGATCACTTGTACGTATGTAAATATAACTCGACCAAATTTCAGGCTGCTTAAAAATGGTTAGAAAACAACCTTTATTGGTTTTTCCCTATTTTTTCCTATGAAACGATTGACCCTAGACACAAAAATATAGGAATACTTTTTGTCAAATTCTATGAGATCTACCCTATGCATCTATCCGTTTCTTCCTACCGTAGATAACAGTGAAGTCGCCACCTGCAGTGAAGTCGCCAGGCGCCAAATATTAAGAATTATAGCATCACTACTGATTTTTATGTGCCACTGAAGATGTTACACAGTAGTTTATATCATGACTGTATAATCTACCGTTTCAGCGTTGTTTTATGCTTTGTATCTGCAAATATAACTTGCGCATTTTGCTTCTCACGTTTTTCTTCGCGCGATGACAGACAGTAAACAGTAGCTTTTCGGGCGACAGGACACAGACTTGCCAGATCTTTGAAACTTGAATAGAATTTGTTTTCACGTTGGCAGAGGAATTTTTATATATCCAAGCATCTTCCGCAGCTAATATATATAGACTTGTTTTACTTTACCTCTAATTTCCCTGAATTCCCCAGAGTGGCGACTCAACTGTTGGGTTAAAATACTAGCTGGCGACTTTACTGTAGTAGGTATAGTGAGGTCGCCACTCGGTTATATTTTTGTCATTTGTTCATTTATAGCCCTAATATGACACAGATGAAGACACAAAATGACAGACTTTCCAGATAGCCCCTTCTAACTTTCCTGAAATCATGGATGTACAAATGTAAGTATTAACGCCACCACACGTCTGTAAATAACAAAGAAACGTAGAACTGGCGACTTCACTGTTATCTACGGTAGCAAATACAATTTTTGAGATATACCAGTTTTTATATTTTGAACAACAAGCTGCCGGTGCATGACGAGTTAACCGTCAAACAAAAATGTTGTCTTAATGGACAGCAATTTGTCAGAATTCGTATTCCATATCGAAAAATTTACATTTCTTATTCGCAAGATTTTTACGCACGTATGAAATTATCCCTTGATAATTGGCTGTTAATATGCCCCCCAAAAAACTTAATTCGGCCATCTATCAATGGAATTTCAATCCGTTTATACCACAGGGAAGACTGTCTAAATCTTCATATTTTTTACTCTATACTGTTTTCTCTTAGTTACTACGGTTCATGAGCTATGGAAAAATTGCTCACCCTATTTCTCCGCAGCCTCGTACTGATGATTCCACGGGCTAACGGTTTTTCTCAACACAAAAATACTTCAGTCTCTTTTGCTGTGAAATTTATTTCTAACGAAAATAATTTTGAAATTATGGAGTATACAACTAACATTTTTCTTTGAAATATGATTAATTCATTTCTCTTTGCAACCATACTTTTGGATTCTCTTACTGACAAGCCTTTCAATGTTAGGAGTGGTACTTGATAATGCACAACGAATATCGCTTTCAACTGCAAGCCGATTCCTCAGTTTGGACTTAATGTGCAACAAACTTGAAAATCCGCTCTCACACATGTATGTTGATGTAAATGGCAAAATAATTCTGACTCCATGTGTTGACAGATTTGGGTAAGTACCAATCATACTGGCCCAAAAAATGTCCATGGTTGACCGCTGGTACACATCTTTAGCTGCCAAATATTTTTTTCAGGTCCAAGAATTCCTCCTGCATATCCTCTGGAACACCATGAACATCTGTTACGAATGGATTCCTGATGAAAGATAACTCATCCCTTGTCATGTCCACCTCTGGAAAGTATCGCTGAAATTCATCCCGCAGCTTTTTTAATGCTCGAGAATATGCACCTGAATGGCTTCCTTTTCCCCGAGCATGGCATCCACTCATGGAAATTGAACCAAATTTTTACCTTCGACTCTTCCGATCCGGAGTTCTAATTTCTCAAGAAAAGCCTTCATGATTCTTTGGTGAGAAAGATTTGCACCTTTCCCTTGCAGCTGAAGCTTCAGTTTTTTCACGAATCCAAAAATATCGACAAGGTATGCAAATTCTAATTTTGACTGTTCTAGCATATTTTTTAAATCATCTTTCCCTTGAGACTGGAGAAATATAATAAATTATTCTCTCAGTTCAAAAAATATGTTGACCCTGCTGACAACCACCGTACAGAAGTGTAGAACCGCAACACCTCCAAAGTTCCCATCATCTGTCAGATGTGCAGGGGTCCTGTACAGCAAGCCACTGGTGTCCTTTTCTGTTTCATTAAAGATACCATGTGCCATGCTCCCATGTTGGTGCCTTCTTCACCACCTAAAAGGCTTTGATCACAAGTTGCTCTGAAAAAGAAAACTAAGATTAGATTTTCATGATCCGATGCACTGTCATAAGTTTACATAACTTTGCAGATTTCTTATTTGTTCTATCGGTCAATAATCTTCACAAAAGAGATTGTTCAACCTGCAATCACTTCAATTACACCTTACAATACAAGATAGACCACAATCAGTGGCGTACCGAGGGGGGAGGCCATGCAGCCATGCCCCCCACTTTTTGCAAAGAAAAAAATATAACCAATATATATAGAGATAGCACCAATATATATATACTAGCCGCAAAGCCGCCCTCCGGGCGGACTTTTTGGCTAGCTCCTGCGGAGGGCTAATGGTGGGCCTTCCTTTCTGGAGAGTGTTTGGTGGGCCGAAGGCCCACCAAACACAGACTCTCCAGATAGCCCCTTCTAACTTTCCTGAAATCATGGATGTAGCAATGTATGTATTAACGCCTTACCCATGTAAGTTATAGTACTTACCCATGTACCCATCACCCCCCACCCATTCACTCACTTATTACCCATCACCCCCCACCCATTCACTCACCCATTACCCATCACCACACACCCATTCACTCACCCATTACCCATCACCTCCCACCTATTCCCTCACCCATCACCCCCCACCCATTCACTCACCCATTACCCATCACCCCCCACCCATTCACTCACCCATCACCCCACACCCATTACCCATCACCCCACCCATTCACTCACCCATTACCCATCACCCTACATCAAGGTTTCCTCAATTCTCGCAACCCACATTTTTTTTCTCAATTCTCGCTAATAAACAGAAAAAAATAAAAAATAAAGTTATCGGATCATCTCTTAATTGGGCTTAAAAGTTGCCCCTGGTCGAGCTGGCTCCAAAACTGTGCCATATGATGGGATTGGGGCACGGGGGGCGGCATTTATCGCGGACACACACACACACACACACTTTCGCTTATATTATTATTATTATTATTATTATTATATATATATATATATATATATATATATATATATATATATATATATATATATATATATATATAAAATAGATAGATAGATAGATAGATAGATAGATAAACAAAATTTGAATTATTTAAAAAACATTATTTCTTATTTTTATTTTTTTGTGGGGGGAGGATTTCAGTTTTTTTTATTTTTGTGATTTCTTACATATTTTTTATTTTCTATATTTTATTATTTTTATTTTTGGATTTTAAATTTTTGGAATTTTTATATAGCGATTTTTTACTTTTTTTTGTAATATTATTTGTTTTTTTTATTATTTCTAGATTTTTTATATATATACATATTTTTTATTTTACTTTATATATAATTTATTTATATAGATTTATTTATTTATATATTTTAGATTTTTATATATATATTTTTTTTCTTTCCTATTTTTTATTTTTTTTATTTTAAGATTTGATATTTTTTATTATATATATATATATAATATATATATATATATATATATATATATATATATATATATATATATATATATATATATATATATATTATATATATATATATATATATATATATATATATATTATATTATATATTATATAATATATATATATATATATATATATATATTATAATATATATATATATATATATATATACTAGCCGCAAAGCCGCCCTCTGGGCGGCCTTTTTGGCTAGCTCCTGCGGAGGGCTATTGGTGGGCCTTTGGCCCACACCTGTGTTTGGTGGGCCGAAGGCCCACCAAACACAGACTCTCCAGTTAGCCCCTTCTAACTTCCTGAAATCATGGATGTAGAAATGTATGTATAACGCCAACCCATTCACAATCATAGCCCCTTCTAACTTTCCTGAAAGCAACGCCGCCCTCCGGCGGACTTTTTTGGCTAGCTCCTGCGGAGGGCTATTGGTGGGCCTTCGGCCACCAAACACAGACTCTCCAGATAGACCCATTACCCACCACCATCGGCCCACCAAAACACAGACTCTCCAGATAGCCCCTTCTAACTTTCCTGAAATGTATGTATTCCCCCCACCCATTCACTCACCCATTACCCATCACCACACACCCATTCACTCACCCATTACCCGTCACCACTCATCCATTCACTCACCCATTACCCATCACCCCCCACCTATTCCCTCACCCATTCACTCACCCATCACCCCACACCCATTACCCATCACCCCACCCATTCACTCACCTATTACCCATCACCCTACATCAAGGTTTCCTCAATGGGCCCCAGACATAACTACGTCACGGTTTGTTTACATCGGTGCATTGTGGGGATAAGGCGGGGTCGCCGCGGGTGGACCTACGAAGGGAAAACTACGGCGATGGAAGAATTTAGAGTTATTTTGCGCGAAATTGATATTCCAGGTGCTATATTACTGTGCTCTGTTCTCGCTGACAACACTATAGAGAAGACCTGAGGTAATGGATGATGTGCAGAGGCTTCTAAACCAAGAAAACAGAGTCATAACAGAGCCTCGTCGAAAGGTAAGCAACTGGTAGGTAAGTAATGTGTCCCTAACACTTGCTTACTTCTTAATGAGACTCTGCTGTGACTGTTTTCCTGGTTTAGAAGCCTTTGCACATCAACCATCACCTCAGGTCTTCTCTATGTTGTCAGCGAGCACGGAAATATAGCACCTGGAATATCAATTTCGACCGAAACAACTCGAAATTTTTTCATCGTCGTAGGCTTCTCTTTGTAGGTTGTACATATTCATGGTTATGATTGAATTAAAATACCTTATTAATTGAGTTCCTTTTGTTGTCTTTCCTCATAATAAGTAGTGGTACATCATGGTTTAAGTGTTACTTGACGAGCCAATGCATACTCTTGAGTCTATACCACGGTTACCGGTCATTTCGCCCACACGTCAATTCGCCCACAAGACATTTCGCCCTCATGTAAGAGTCAATTCGCCAACATGTAAGAGTCAATTCGCCCACTCTAAAGTCAATTCGCCCACACGATCCATGTCACGGAGTCATGGAGTCACATATCTTCCTCTGGCAGAAATGGAATGAACCACCAGTAACCTTGGGCGAAATGACGGTAAATTTCTAGTGTTTGACCATACTCGCCCACTTCCCCCAAACAAGTTTGGGGACCTGTGGGAATGCGGGGTTTTCGGGTGGGGAACAAATTATGCGTCGGAAACACGTAATTAAAGAGTTGTGTAGGGGGGTAAAATTCCCTAGATCTAGGGTAGTTTCCTTATGTCTAGAGAAAATTGCCTAACCAAAATAAATCTAACCTAACCAAAATTAAGCTACCCTAGCAGGGGGCTTGACCCACCGATAACCTAACCTAAGCAAACCTAACCTAACCAAATCTAACCTAACAAAATCTAACCTAACCTAACCTAACAAAATCTAACCTAACCTCCTAGCGGGGGGGTTGGGATGGTTCTCGACACACTAAACAAATATAACCTAACCTCCTAGCGGGGAGGTTGGGGGGGTTGGCAAGGATGGGTAATGTCATGGTTATGCAACTTGTTTATGGATGGAGTAATAAGATAAATCAAAGCAAAATCTAACCTAACCATTACCGTCAGCGAGTTTTCCCGATTTGTGTAGGGATAAAAATATCTCTTACACATCCTTACCTCAGGTACCATGAGGTAAGGATGGGTAATGTCACCGTGGTTATGCTACTTGTTTATGGATGGAGTAATAAGATAAATCAAAGCAAAGGTTGGTGATGTTGGTACAGGTATCCGGTCATTTCGCCCACATGCCATTTCGCCACACCATGGAGTCATTTCGCCCACAGGTCAATTCGCCCGCACTATGGAGTCATTTCGCCCACACTATGGAGTCTAGGAGCTAGGAGGTTAGGTTATATTTGTTTAGTGTGTCGAGAACCCCCCCACTCCCTCGCTAGGAGGTTAGGTTAGATTTGTTTAGGTTAGGTTAGGGTAAGTTAGATTTGGGTAGGTTAGGTTAGATTTTGTTAGGCTAGATTTGGTTAGGTTAGGTTATCGGTGGGTCAAGCCCCCTGCTAGGGTAGGTTAATTTTGGTTAGGTTAGATTTATTTTGGTTAGGCAATTTTCTCTAGACATAAGGAAACTACCCTAGATCTAGGGAATTTTACCCCCCTACACAACTCTTTAATTACGTGTTTCCGACGCATAATTTGTTCCCCACCCGAAAACCCCGCATTCCCACAGGTCCCCAAACTTGTTTGGGGGAAGTGGGCGAGTATGGTCAAACACTAGAAATTTACCGTCATTTCGCCCAAGGTTACTGGTGGTTCATTCCATTTCTGCCAGAGGAAGATATGTGACTCCATGACTCCGTGACATGGATCGTGTGGGCGAATTGACTTTAGAGTGGGCGAATTGACTCTTACATGTTGGCGAATTGACTCTTACATGAGGGCGAAATGTCTTGTGGGCGAATTGACGTGTGGGCGAAATGACCGGTAACCGTGGTATAGACTCAAGAGTATGCATTGGCTCGTCAAGTAACACTTAAACCATGATGTACCACTACTTATTATGAGGAAAGACAACAAAAGGAACTCAATTAATAAGGTATTTTAATTCAATCATAACCATGAATATGTACAACCTACAAAGAGAAGCCTACGACGATGAAAAAATTTCGAGTTGTTTCGGTCGAAATTGATATTCCAGGTGCTATATTTCCGTGCTCGCTGACAACATAGAGAAGACCTGAGGTGATGGTTGATGTGTAAAGGCTTCTAAACCAGGAAAACAGTCACAGCAGAGTCTCATTAAGAAGTAAGCAAGTGTTAGGGACACATTACGTACCTACCAGCTGCTTACCTTTCGACGAGGCTCTGTTATGACTCTGTTTTCTTGGTTTAGAAGCCTCTGCACATCAGCCATTACCTCAGGTCTTCTCTATAGTGTTGTCAGCGAGAACAGAGCACAGTAATATAGCACCTGGAATATCAATTTCGCGCAAAATAACTCTAAATTCTTCCATCACCGTAGTTTTCCCTTCGTAGGTCCACCCGCGGCGACCCCGCCTTATCCCCACAATGCACCGATGTAAACAAACCGTGACGTAGTTATGGGTAGGGTCCATTCTCGCAACCCACTTTTTTTTCTTCACAATTCTCGCTAATAGGCTGCTAAAAAAGAAAAAGAAAAAAAAAGTGATCGGATCATCCTATAAGTGGGCTTAAAACCTTCCCCTGGTCAACCTGATTCCAAAACTGTGACATATGATGGGATTCCGCCAAAGGGGGCGGCACCTACCGCGGACAGACGACACACACACACACACACACACACTTTCGCTTATATTATTATAAGATAAGATATATATATATATTATATATATATATATATATTATATATATATATATATATATATATAATAGATTATATATAATATATTGGCCCCCCTTTTCAATTTCTGGGTACGCCACTGACCACAATACAAAGACCATATAATAGACCACAATACAAAGAATGTTGTGCAAACATAATGGATGAAAAGATGCTAAACTATTTTATGATTACTACTAGTTGCATTNAAAGGATCGAATTCCCCCGGGCCCTCCTGGCCCCTCCGCAGGTGCCCCAGTGGGGCAACTTCCACTCTTCTCTATATTTCCTCTTTTTGTACTTGAGGACACACACCAGTCAGGCTCCTGCACGTGACAATAGATTATAATATATATATATATATTATATATATATATATATATAATATATAATTATAAAGGAATACATTTGTCAAGATCTACCCTGGGCATCTATCCGTTTCTTCCTAGCAAATACAGATTTTAAGATATACTAGTTTTTTATATTTTGAACAGCCTGCTGCCGGTCAATGACGATCAGCTAATTGACGCTCCATACATCTGTCTTTAATCCGTCTGACAATATGTTAATGTCTTGATGGACAGTAATTTGTCAGAATTCGTATTCCACATCGAAAAATGTACATTTCTTATTCGAAAGATTTTTACGCATGTGTGTAATTTCCCCTTGATTTCTGGATGGTAATATGCCCAAAAACCAAGATTTATTCTGCCATTTATTAATGGAATTTAAATCCGCTAATACCACAGGGAGCCTGTCGAAATATGCATTTTTTTTTACTCTTTATTGTTTTCTCTTAGCTACTGCGGTTCTTGAGATATTATGGAAAAATTGGTGCCCCCATATTTGTCCGCAGCCTCTTACTAATGATTCCACGGGCTAACGATTTTTCCCAGCACAAGGAAGCTTCCTTGCAGTCAGTATTAGGGCTGGCAGGAACCGTTTTTTTTTGGAACCGCCGGTTCCAGTCACAGAGTTATACATTAGACGCGCATCCCCTACACCAGTGGGAAAGGGCAGAGTGAAGCAAGCGGGTCCGGGTGGCGGACATGCAACCATGATACTCGACGATATTTTGTCAGACGAACAAGTTTTACGTTATTGTCATTTTTTACCACCTGCTTTTTTTTGCATTGGTATGTGTCACATACCAACGGAATCGGAAAAATGTGTTGATTCCGAGACAGTGAATGGAAATTCAATGCAAGCTAAATTATATAAATAATAGCGGTTGAAGCAAAAAAGTGAGAAAATGTTTATGCACTATTTTATTTTACGCTCATTATCTTATTCTAGGTACGACTTACTGTAATTAATGTATGCTTATGATATGCAGCAATGTCTCGTGAACACGATGGTAGGTTCGGTATTTCTAAATATCATCTGGTAGCTTGATAACACCGGTTCTACCTGTGTGATGTCCAAACATCTCCCTCTAATCTGTGACTGGGAGGTAAGGGTAATAACCCTGGGCGAGGGAAATAGTGCCGACGAGGCTGCGGAAACGACGCTCACCACGGCGAAAAGCTGTTTTCCCTCGCAAGTTTTATGTTCATGGCAATTTTTTACCATCTCTTATTGTTGCATTGGTACGTGTCATATACCAGCAGAATCAGAAAAATGTGCTGATTCCGAGACAGTGAATGAAAATTCAAAGCAAGCAAAATTACTGGAATAATAGGGAGTTGGAGCAAGGAACGTGATTTTTTTTTTTAAGCACTTTTATTTTGCTGCCATTATCTTATTCTAGGTATAGCTTATTGTATTAAATAATATTCATGATGTGGAGTAATGGTCTTGTGAAGACGATGATAGGTTCAGTTATTCTAGGTATCATCTGGTAGTTTGATAATATCGTGTAAGAGTACAACATGTGTGGGCCAGAGCATCATCTGTGGCCGCATGGGCTAGAGCATCATCTGTGGCCGCAGAGTATAGATAGTATCATGGTTTGATGGCGGCCGAGCCACTACCGGTTGCGTCAGCTGATGCCCCCCTGTGCGATCTCTAGTGTATAACTCTGTGGTTCCGGTTCCAAAGGCTCTCGGAATCGTGGGAACCGGTTCCTCCAGTATTCGTCCACTCATTTTTTCTTTGCATAAGTATGTTTGAATTTTCATTCAAAATACCTACCGTAGATAACAGTAAAGTCGCCAGGACACCTTTTTTTTCTGTTTACAGACGTGTGGTGGCGTTCATACTTACATTTCTACATTCATGATTTCAGGAAAGTTAGAAGGGGCTATCTGGAGAGTCTGTCATTTTGTGTCTTCATCTGTGTCATATGGCTATAAATGAACAAATTACAAAAATATCTACGAAGTGGCTAACAACAGTAGAGTCGCCATCTAGTGTTTATTTACTGAGTGTCGTACCGCTGTCGTCGTCGCCCGAAAAAACCCGCATAGTGAAATTTGAAACCGTCTATACTTGCAGGTACAAAGCATAAAAACAACGCTGAAACAGAGTAGATTATAGTCATGATATAAATTACTGTGTATTATCTTCAGTGGCACATAAAAATCAGTAGTCATGCTATAATTCGTAATATTTGGCGGCTGGCGACATCACTGCAGGTGGCGACTTTACTGTTATCTACGGTAGGACTAATACCATTATGATCTTTATGTTATTTTAAGACGGCATAAACACTGCCTCGTTTATAAGGATTACACTTTTAATAACTAATCATTGAAATTTTATATTACTTACTATGTTTTACATGTTTTATAATTTTATATATGTTGCTATAAGTTTTGTTAAATTATTATTTATGTGCTTAAAAATTCCAAGATTTATTAGATTTTCAAATGAAAAACTCCCAAGACTCCAAGATCGAGGCAAAAAACCCAAGATCTAGTAGAAAAACCCAACGAGTGGCAACGCTGGGTGCGACGTATATTCGCTAGCAGAGCAAAGCCTCAACTGACTCGAGTCTCGGGCCGGCGTCTGGCGCCGCACCCGTCCCGCACGCCACGTGGGATGTGAGGGGCTCACCAGGGGCAACTTCCACTCTTCTCCATATTTCCTCAACTCCTCTTCCTCATTTACTTGTGGACACACACCAGTCAGGCTCCTGGCACGTGTTACAATATATATATATATATATATATATATAATTATATATATATATATATATATATATATATATATATATATATATATATAATTATTAAGGAATACATTTTGTCAAGATCTACCCTGGGCATCTATCCGTTTCTTCCTAGCAAATACAGATTTTGAGATATACTAGTTTTTATATTTTGAACAGCCTGCTGCCGGTCAATGACGATCAGCTAATTGACGCTCCATACATGTCTTTAATCCGTCTGACAATGTTTGTCTTGATGGACAGTAATTTGTCAGAATTCGTATTCCACATCGAAAAATGTACATTTCTTATTCGAAAGATTTTTACGCATGTGTGTAATTTCCGCTTGATTTCTGGATGGTAATATGCCCAAAAACCAAGATTTATTCTGCCATTTATAAATGGAATTTAAATCCGCTAATACCACAGGGAGCCTGTTGAAATATGCATCTTTTTTACTCTATATTGTTTTCTCTTAGCTACTACGGTTCTTGAGATATTATGGAAAAATTGGTGCCCCATATTTGTCCGCAGCCTCTTACTAATGATTCCACGGGCTAACGATTTTTCCTAAAGGAAGCTTCCTTGCAGTCAGTAATTTAGGGCTGGGCAGGAACCGTTTTTTTTGGAACCGCCGGTTCCAGTCACAGAGTTATTTATACATTAGAACGCGCATCCCCTTCACCAGTGGGTAGGCAGTAGGGCTGGGCAGGAACCGTTAATTTTGGAACCGCAGGTTCCGGTTCCATAGACTCTTGGAATCGTTGGAACCGGTCCGGAACCGGTTCCGGTAATTAAAATAATAATAATAATAATAAAAAATATAGCAAATAAAAAATAAAAAACTTAAAATAAAAGAATATATATATATAAAAAAAAAAAAAAAAAAAGTAAATAAAAAAATCAATAAATATATATAAAAAAATAAGTACATATATAAATATAAAATAAAAAAATATAAATTAGAAAAAAAAATAAAAAAAATAATAATATATATATAATATAGTATTTTATATATATATATATAAAAAATATAAAAATATAACATTATATTATATTTTATATATAATATATATATATATATATATATATATATATAAAATATATATATATATATATATATATATATATATTTATTTATTTATATATAGCTAGCCGCAAAGCCGCCCTCCGGGCGGCCTTTTTGGCTAGCTCCTGCGGAGGGCTATTGGTGGGCCTTCGGCCCACCACCTGTGTTTGGTGGGCCTTCGGCCCACCAAACACAGATTCTCCAGATAGCCCCTTCTAGCTTTCCTGAAATCATGGATGTAGAAATGTATGTATTAACACCAACCCATTCACATCACCCCCAACCCATTCACTCACCCATTACCCATCACCCCCCACCATTCACTCACCCATTAGGGCTATTGGTGGGCCTTCGGCCCACCACCTGTGTTTGGTGGGCCTTCGGCCCACCAAACACAGACTCTCCAGATAGCCCCTGCTAACTTTCCTGAAATCATGGATGTAGAAATGTATGTATTCCCCCCACCCATTCACTCACCCATTACCCATCACCCCCTACCCATTCACTCACCCATCACCCATTACCACACACCCATTCACTCACCCATTACCCATCACCCCCCACCTATTCCCTCACCCATCACCCAGCACCCCCAAACCCATCACCCCCCACCCAAGGGCGTAGCCAGAGGGGGGGCCAATGGGGCCATGGTCCCCCCCCAATTCAACACATCTACTTTAGGAGTGTATGGTATAATTTCATCAATTTTACTATATTGAATATCATGCAAAGAACCAATAAATGACCCCCCATAGGGTTCAATATGCCCCCAATTAAGTCATATCTTCAAAAATATTCTCTGGGGGGCTTACAGCGCCTCCCAGACCCCCAGCTGATTAAGGCACCCACCCCTCAACCATCATTGGGAGGTGACCCCCCCCAATTATTTTTCCTGGCTACGCCCTTGCCCCCACCCATTCACTCACCCATCACCCCACACCCATTACCCATCACCCCACCCATTCACTCACCCATTAGCCATCACCCTACATCAAGGTTTCCTCAATGGACCCGTTTACTCACACCTAAAACACGGAGTATTATGAAGCTTTGGATGCAATATAGGCTACATATCACTGTACTCATATTCTTTTTGCTGAGAAATGCACCATAAATGAAATATATGGCTTTTTTGGGGCCAAAATATCACAACACGGCGGAAAGCGCTGTGGTTGGTTGTGACGTAGTAACCGCAGACTCAGACACAGTGAAAACATACCACATCACTTGAAGGAGGATTACTGGTCATCTTGCGGTAGTTGGGGTAATGCAAGCTTGTGTGGTGGTAGGTGCCAGGTGGTACATAGGAGCGGCCGCTCCACAACAGCTGTGTTTTGCTCTGTTGTTTGCGCTAGTGACGTCACAACAGGGCGCCAGTCGTTTTAGAGCGTATACATTTTCCTGTACTTAAATTGGCTGTATCATCAAAAATACTGTTCACATAGGAAAATCAACATCAGTGCCCAACTATATGAGGCTTGAAGATTTCAAATCTATCGTTACCTCAAGTAGAGTAATGGGTCCATTCTCGCAACCCACATTTTTTTTTCACAATTTTCGCTAATAGGCTGCTAAAAAAAAAAAAAAAAAAAAAGTGATCGGATCATCTCATAAGTGGGCTTAAAACCTTCCCCTGGTCGAGCTGGTTCCAAAACTGTGACATATGATGGGATTCCGCCACGGGGGGCGGCACCTATCGCGGACAGACAGACAGACAGACAGACAGACACACACACTTTCGCTTATATTATTATAGATATAATATATATTTATATAATATATATTTATATAATATATAAATATATATATATATAGCTATATATAAATTATTATATTATAATTTAGTCTTTGCGGTACGCCACTGCCTATGAGTCATATTACTAATACAAATACAAGCTTCATTTAACTGAGAAAAGTATCCAAGTTACACAACACCTGTGCCGTTCACGTTGTCCACATTTCGTCTCTACCAGTTGTTCACATTTCGTCTCTACCAGTTGTCCACATTTCGTCTCTACCAGTTGTCCACATTTCATGGCATGGCATGGGGGGGGGGGGGGGGGGCATGCAGCCATGCCCCCCCTTTTGCAAAGAATAAATATATAAATAAATATATTCATCGAACGAAAAACAATTTTTTAAACGATTTTTTTTATCCTTGCCAGTATATAACTTAGTTATATTAAAGTATTCGTCCAGACTCATTTTTTCTTTGCATAAGTATGTTGAATGTTCATTCAAAATACCTACCTACCTAATCCACACAAAAAAAATCATTTCTTCGCCTTATTTCCGTGAAAACACGACTTTTGTATAACCGTTTTGTTTTGTTTGGCCCCCCACTTTTCAAATTTCTGGGTACGCCACTGATAGCTACCGTCAAGTCATGTAGATTACTGAGGAACCGTTAAGACGGATCCGGTTCCCAGCCAGTCGTGGCGGAACCGTCGGAACCGGTTCCAGAACCGGTTCTCGCCCAGCCCTAGTAGGCAGAGTGAAGGAAGCGGGTCCGGGTGGCGGACATGCAACCATGATACTCGACGATATTTTGTCAGACGAACAAGTTTTACGTTATTGTCATTTTTTACCACCTGCTTTTTTTTGCATTGGTATGTGTCACATACCAACGGAATCGGAAAAATGTGTTGATTCCGAGACAGTGAATGGAAATTCAATGCAAGCAAAATTATAGAAATAATAGCGGGTTGAAGCAAAAAAGTGAGAGAAAATGTTTATGCACTATTTTATTTTACGCTCATTATCTTATTCTAGGTACGACTTACTGTAATTAATGTATGCTTATGATATGCAGCAATGTCTCGTGAACACGATGGTAGGTTCGGTATTTTCTAAATATCAACTGGTAGCTTGATAACACCGGTCATACCTGTGTGATGTCAAGCATCTCCCTCTAATCTGTGACTGGGAGGTAATAAGGGTAATAAACCCTGGGCGAGGGAAATAGTGCCGACGAGGCTGCGGAAGCGACGCTCACCACGGCGAAAAGCTGTTCCGTCGCAAGTTTTCTGTTCATGGCAGTTTTTTACCATTTACTTATTGTTGCATTGGTACGTGTCATATACCAGCAGAATCAGAAAAATGTGCTGATTTTGAGACCGTGAATGAAAATTCAATGCAAGCAAAATTATTGGAATAATAGGGAGTTGAAGCAAGGAACGTGAATTCTTTCTTTTTTGCACTATTTTATATTGGTGCCATTATCTTATTCTAGGTATAGCTTATTGTATTAAATTAATATTCATGATGTGGAGTAATGTCTTGTGAAGACGATGATAGGTTCAGTTATTCTAGGTATCATCTGGTAGTTTGATAATATCGTGTAAGAGTACAACATGTCGTGTGGGCCAGAGCATCATTTGTGGCCGCATGGGCCAGAGCATCATCTGTGGCCGCAGAGTATAATAGTATCATGGTTTGATGGCGGCCGAACCACTACCGGTTGCGTCAGCTGATGCTGTAGCGGTCCAGGAGGTTTGGTTATCCAGAAGGTTGTGTTTTCGGATGCCATGTAGGGCGCCAGAGGTACGATGATTACTTTTCATTTCATCCCGCCGCGCGGAGAGGCAACAGCTTGCTCCCGGCTCCTGCCTCACCCCAGCCGACCCAACGGCCGGAGATTTCCGTGGCGGATTAATTCGCCGTAGGATACTCTGGGTGGATTTACCCACTCATCTTCATCATTTATACATTTTTTCTCATCTTCACTGTCTTTCTTAAGTATATCTTTTGCGTCGTATTACCCAGTAATGTGAATATATATAAGCACACTCGATGAGAGACGAATCTTCTTGTAAATCAAGGAAGCGTAGCTTTGCTTGTTACGGTTGCATGTATACAGGGCGTGGCGTTCTGTCAGGAGGCCTTGCCTTGCATCCCTCTGTCACCGGGCAGCGCGGTATCTCAACATGTAACGGCAGCATGTTATTTCTCCGTCAGGAGGCCGCCTGACACACCTCAGTCACGGGAAGCGAGACCAGCTGAGCAGCGGCCTCTCTCAACTGCCTGTTGTTCTTCGTCAGGTGGCAGCCTGTCCCTCCACAATATCGGTGTAATGCTTCACCATGTAGCGACAGATTTTTTCTCCGTCGGGAAGCGCCTAGCTGATTCCTCAGCAAGAGGCAGCTCGGCTATCCCCAATGTAGCGACCTCTTTTTTTCCCATTATTTATACATTATTTCTCCCCTTCCGTCTTTTTACGTATATCTTTGCGTCTCGTTAACAGAAAATGTAAATTATATAAGCGCACTCGATGAGATACTATTACTGTACGAACCCTATAGTTGAAAAAAAGGTAGCGTAGCTTTTTTGTTAACAGGGGGCTTCCTTGTCTACCAGTACATTCTATGGGGTTGGCAGGGCTGACAGGTTCTGGCTTTCGTTTGTTCCCCTTTCTAAATGAATTAATTTTTAAATTTTCAGTGTTGATTTTTTTTTATTATTTATTTTCCTTTATCTGGGGAAAATCTTCGTATTGAAGTCGCATGGGTATAGCTGGTATTTCATAGTCCCTACTATATACCCAAATTAATTGAGTTTATCTAAATGGAAATTCTTCTCCAAAAAATGCACCTGATTATGGTGAGCAGCTGGGGGGGTGGAAGTAAAAAAATCCGCTCTAGCTGATCTTATCACTTTAAATTTAGTCTAGACTACGGTAGCCTTCCTATATGCCCTATAGTGAACCTGGAAATGTTGAACTAAGGTTTTATCTTAAATGTTTATGTAAAATCCTAAGGATGCAAAACGCCGGTGCTAATTTGCTTTGTTGAGAAATTCGCAAAATTGCCCCTAATTAGCACATTCGTATTACTTCCCTTTATTTAAGCCGCCTATAGAATTCCTATGGGTGTCAAACCCTAAGTTTTTAGTTCTCAATGATGTAAAACTGCAAGATGCTACTTGTATATTTTTATTTGTCCAAAAATTGTCAAATTAGAAATTTTTGATTAGGTATGTCACGAAATTACGAATTTTTCCCCATTTGACATGCATATTTTTCAAAATCAAAGCAAAAATCTTTTTTTAAATTAATTTTAAAAATCCATATTTGTTCTTTTAAATAAACAATTAGCACTGTGCACAAGGGTTGTCGTGGAAATGGTCTGCTTAGTCAAAAGAAAATCGTTGGGTCAATAAAAAGTAGAGATGTCCTTTTTGATCGGTAGTTTGGTATCAGGAAAAGGGCCCTGAGAGGCAAGAAAAACCCGGGGAAGGGATAAATTGCAACCCATTTTTTTGACTCCCTTTACCGGGGACACCCCATCTGAAAACAAAGTAAAAAAGGGGCAGCTCTCCCAACACTGGGTACTAAAACTATGAAGTTTAAAAAATTTTTGTGGTTTCCCTCAAAATTAAAAAACGTAAAAAAAAAAAAAAAATACAAAGGTTAGCAAAGATGGTGTCTTTGAAATTTTAACCTAGGAGGAAGAAAACTCCAAACCCTTTGGGAAAAGAAAAGGGGAGAGGAAAACCAAACAAAAAGATAGTATTAACAGATGAATGGCTTAAAAGAATTTTGCAAAATAACCGCTAGTAAAGAAAAAAAGGGGGGGTATTTGAAGGGACCAGGAAAAATTGAGAAAAGCCCATTACCGTAGATAACATAAGTCGCCAGCCCCCAAAATATTACGAATTAAGCATCGCTCAAATTTTTAGTCCACTAAAGATAATCACAGTATTTTATATATGCTGTATAATCTACCTGTTTCGCGTTTTTTTATGCTTTGATCGCATGTATATAGGGTTTTTAAAATTTTTGCATTTTTTTTTTTTTCGGCGGGGACAACGTCGGGAGACCTCATTTAAATACAAAACCCTAGAGGGGCGCCCTTATTTTGGGTCGCTACTTTGTTGATTTTTTTTGTAATTTGATCATTTTAGCCATATCTTTTATCCAGTGCAGACACAAATGAAGACTTTCCGATGCCCCTTCAACTTTCCCCTAAAAATCATGGTGTAAAAAATTTGTAAGTTTTAAAACGCCATAAAAATCTGTACTAAAAAAAAAGCATCCTGGCGACTTTGTTTTTATCTAGGGTAGGAAACACAAGTACAGCTTTCCCATAAACTTAGACCCGGGAATGGCCTAGAAGTGTTTGGGGCAAAGTGTGCATAAATTTTAAAGGGAATAAATTGATCAATCATATACCCACGACCACGAGAATAGCTCAGGGCCCGTAGCTACAAGAGGTATTATAGTATCACATGCACAAAAGAGGTCTTTACGGGGAAGATTGATTAAATCCCAAAAAAAGGGAAAATGAGCCAAAATGGAGGTCATATGGCATTTTACGATAAAAAATTTAATTCGAGGTAAAGGGGGTTTGGAAAAAAAGGGGTACTGCTGAGAGATATAAAAGTTATTTTGTAGGGGGTTCTTAATGAAACTTTTGGGAAAATTAAATTAAAGTGTGGGAAAAGCCCACCCCCAGATGTCTTTTTTCTTGGATTTGAAGGAATAGGGGGGACAATTTTTTGGAAAAACTAAAACATTTTTACAGTTTCTGATGGTAAGGCTAAAGCCCCTCTAGTGTAGAGAGTAATTGGTTTTCCCCATATTTAAAGGGGAAATAAGCCGACCCATTTTTTTATAGCCCATTTCCACCCCCTCAGTCTAGTAAAAAATTTTTATGTTAGAAAGCAAAAAGGGGGCGGAGGGTTTGGGATACCTAAAAAAAATAAAGTGAATTACGGGCAATGCCCTGCTTTCTGTAGGGGGGTAATCCAACCAAAATATGACTCAACCATCACAAAATAGTGCCGCAGGGAAAATTCCTCTAATTTTGTTTATTGTAGGATTGTTCAAAAATAATTAATTAATCAAAAAAATAAACAAATAAAAATAATAAAGTAGGAAAGCCAGATTCCCAAATATTAACTTCAAAAAAACGTTTCAGACAAACAAATTGCATAAAAAGTATTAGTAAGTGGTGATAGTAAAAACATTTTTTTTCCCCTCCTTATATTCAAAAAACACTGAAAATTAAAAATTTACATAAGAAACTATCCTAGCAAAACTGGGACGGCCAGAAATGGATTTTAGTACCCTCAATCACAACAAGCGCAGTTTTCAGTAATGTTTAATTAATCACTAACAATCACATCCTATGCGTCAGCTTCAAAAAAAACCCAATCCCTGGGTATAAATACTGATGTCTCGGGACTGTCCTCAGAGCCCCTATAGTCACTTTTGTCCTCACGTGCTTTCCTCCCCCCCATATCTACACCCAATTCTGCCTCAAAGATGGGGAAATTTTTCTTGCTCAAAAGATAAAACCTACCCTAACTATCCTAGCCAAAAAGGGTTTTGTGTAATTCAATGGGCTTTTGACAGAAAATCACTTTGCACTTAGCAAAAAACCTCAACTTTTTACTTTAAAAATAAAAAACTAGAGGAAAAAACCCGGTGAACATAAAAATTTCGTGTCACTCGGCAACCAAAATATCGAAAAGGGACATGACCCAATACTAGTTTATGTAGTGATAGGTTTTCCCACATTGTTTTCATGTGCTTTTTTGTAGTCTGGTGTAAAAAAATACACGCGGGTAAGGTTTTCGCTTATGTTCGACCAGGCGTATTGGTGTGTTTCAAAAAAGATCCTTTTTCCCTTTTACTGATAAAACCCCAAACAGCTCCCTGCTGCTCCCCCACCAGGCTGCTCTGCTTTCAAACATACATCCTTTGAAAAAAAAAGAAACATTAAAAATGAAAGAAAAAAATAGATATTACCAAAACATGAGCTTAGAAGGTGATTTCCGATATCGGGCAACTGAAAAGGGAAAAACTTGTTGAGTGGGAATTTAAAACCATTTACCATTGGACTGCTGGTGATTACCAATACCTCAAAAACAAAAAAACGTTTTTGGGGAGCCTCCTGTTAAGTGTGTCTCCAAGGATAAAAAAACACTACACCCCCAAAAATGGTTGGTAAGAAGGTATACGGAACGATGCAAACATGAAATCATAGGAGGAGGAGGAATTTACATGAATGCCACTTTGATGTGCAAATTTCCCTGAGAGGGATAGATTATATACATAAAGGGGAACAGACACCAGGGACCCATTGTCTTGAGGGGATAGGGGAAAAAAACAGACACTATGCTGATAGGGAAAAATGAAAAAATACGGAGGTGCAGTGTCAATACACTAACCGCTGATCATAAGAGGAAGATGAGGGGGCAGGGAAACAATGCAACAGCAAATTAGGGGAGAGGAGGAAGATTCAATACCACACGCAAATCTTTGGAGGAGGATTTTTGGGGCTTACTAATGAAAATTACAGTCTTTCATTGAGAACAATGTTGAGGACTTGGGGGGGAGGAAATTGAGATTTGGAAAGTTTTACATACTTTGGTAGCGAGCCTAAAAGACGGGGGGTCTGTCAAGAAATTTACGGCGGATTGGCATTTAAACCACGGTGTTTGGACTCGTCAGCGGAGTATTTGGCGTTGTCGGGACCTGTGCGAGGGGGATTCGTCCCCGCTAAAAAGTCCCCCGGGTGACTCGCCCCCGATATTCAACCCTGGAGGGTTTTCCCCCTTTTTTTATTTTTTACTGTTTCGAAACTCCATTACTGCAGCATGTATCATGTGAGTATATATCGAAATCTTAAAATTTTTAAAATAAAAAAAAACTTAAAAAATTTTACTTAAAAAACCCAAAAAAATACTCAGAAAGGGAAATACTAAAAAATTCTAAATAACTTAAAAATGAGCCACGCACGAAAAAAGATATCTTACATTTAAAACATATTTTTCAAAAGACTTTTTATCTTAGTTATAGTTGTTCTTACGTACCGCCAGACTGTACAAACTTTTCCCCCTTTGCAAACTCCTTTTTTCAGTCCTTTGATTTGAAAAAAAGGGTTTGGGGGGTTTGGGCAAAAATTGTGGAACCTCCAAGTTTTTGTTGGGGCGGGTTTATCTTTAAGGAATCTATCACACACTTTTTCCCGTCAGCAATTTTTAAACCCGGGAACCTTCTTCTGCGTTTCTGAACACGACCCCTCTCAGACCGTCGTCGGGTGTTTTTATCGTTTACACTTTTTAAAGTGGAATATCCCAACAGCTGTGTGAAAACGAGCCTTTCAGCGTACGTAACCTCACATCGCCAGTATTGCTTGGGTTCCCCTCGGGGTTTTTTTTTTTTGTGACGTAAATGAGTTAAAATCGTCCAAAACTTTCCCCGCCACGGTTTGATGGATTTTAGCCCATGTTGTCAGGCAGTGGTGGTCCACGACTGAAAGTAAACAGAAAAAAGTTCGCCCTCGGGTTTTTAAGGTTTTAAAACGAAAACCAATGAACAGTAGTTAGATTAAAAAACCCGATGTTCACCCGACCAAATACAACCCAAGGGGTCGAATCACCCTAGGGACGAATCATCCAGGAATAATACCCCCCGGGGCAAATAACCCGGACAATTCACCCGGAACTAACACCCTAGAACCGTCGGTACCTGTTCAAAAAACAAACCCGGATCTGCAACTTAGATTGCTACCCCTTTATGGAGTACTAGCCGCAAAGGGGGGGGCCCCCCGGGCGGACTTTTTTGGGTAACTCCTGCGGGAGGGCATTGGTGGGCCTTGGCCCCCACCTGTGTTTGGTGGGCTTTTGGCCACCAAACATGGGCTTCCAGATACCCCTTCTAATTTCCTGAAATATGGATGTAGAAAAGTATGTATTAACGCCAAACCCCTTACATCACCCCAACCCTTCACTCACCCATTACCCATCCCCCCCCCACCCTTCCCTCACCCCTTACCCCTCACCCCCTACCCATTCACTACCCATTCCCTCACCACACCCCATTCACTACCCATTTCCCATCCCCCCCATCTATTCCCTCACCCCTTTTCTCACCCACCCCATTGCCCATCCCCCACCCATTAACCCTCCCCTACTAAGGCTTCCTCCAAATTTTCGCAACCCCC
>JACEEZ010014815.1:0-105539 GCA_016584305.1 Chionoecetes opilio
TTTGGTTTTTTTGGGTTTCATCGGACTGTACGGCAGGAGAGTCACTCCCCCCTGCTAGTCCCGCATACTATCGCGCCAATTTCAGTAACCAAAAAATATCTTTTCACAGGATCAGAGCTCGATACCGACGGATAATGAAGGAGGCTCGTCACTCCTCTTGGAGGGCTTATATAAGTACGATCTGTGCATCTACCCTGGTGTCCAAGGTTTGGCAAGAGTGAGAAAAAATGAAGGGAATTTATCCCCTCCTCCCCTCCAGTTCTATCGTTAATGGAAAACCCTATGGCAGATCCCTTGATTTGTAGCAGGAATTTGCTTCCCATTTTGTGTCAGGGGCGCAGACAGACCTTGCGTCTCCAATGCTAGGGAAAGACTGCGACATGGAACAGAGAGGCATAGTTTTTTTCATCTAAGGCGGGGAATCCTAAAATGTTCTTTTTTACACCTCGTGAGCTTTGTCAGCCATGAAGGTTGGCGCTGACATTTCCCCCGGGCCAAGATGATATACCAATGCGATGCTCTGTCTCTAAGAGATGAGGCTCTAGATTTCTTGTTGAGCATCTATAATGAATATGGATTGATGGAACCTTTCCCAAGTAGCTGGGGTGTGGCGTTGGTGACCCCGATCCCTAAGCCTGGGAAGGACCACTCACTAACCGGGACGAATTTCCCCCCCCCCAAATACCCCTAACTTCATGTTTGTAAGTTATTCGAAAAATGGTAAATAGTCACCTTATATGGTTTTTGGAACGGGAAAACTTTTTCTCCCGTTCTCAGTGTGGTTTCCGTAAGCATCACTCCACTACGGAAGCGCATTTTTCCCTTTAGAGTCTCCATATGCGGGCATTTGCCTCTCGACAACCCCATGTGACCATATTTTTCGCCCTTGGAAGGCTTACGACACAGCTTTGAGACACGGTAAAATTGCATTCCTCTGTATGAGTTTGGGAAACTAAGAGGTCGTTTGGCCTGTGTTCCTCCAGAGTTTCCTAGCCAACCGGGTTCTTAGAGTTCGAGTTGGCAACATACTGTCTTCCTGACACCCTTGCTTCTAGGGGCTCCCCCAAAGGCAGCGTCTTGAGTGTAGCTCTGTTCGCTGTGGCCATCAATGATATTGTTGATGTACTGCCAAGAGGGGATTGTTAGTACATTATAGTGGATATTTATCAATCTCTTTTGTTGCTTCCAGGATGCCCGTTGCAGAGAGAAGACTTCAACTTGCTATTGACAAAGTTTGTGAATGGACGACGAATCGTGGCTTCCGGTTTTTCTCCAGCGAAGACTGTAGCGGTTCATTTTTGCAGAACCGTGGATTCATCCCGACCCAGACCTGTATCTTTACGATAAGAGAATACCATTTAGGGAAGAGACCCGGTTTTTAGGACTCAATTTTAAACAATAGACTGACTTGGGTCCCTCACCTTCGTGCTCTGAGGACTGCCTGTCTTCGAACCATTGATCTACTGAAAGTCCTCTCGCACACCCACTGGGAGCTGATCGCGCTACACTCCTATATCTTCATCGCTCCCTTACCTTTCGAAGCTTGAATATGGATGTAAAGTGTACTCCTCTCCACACCCACTCGACTGCGGATGTTGGGATTGGGTACACCATGCTAGTGGAAAGTGCACTGTGTAAAGTGCTCGTTTGGACCTCAATTTTCTCCCGGCGAATTTGTGAGGAAAAGTCTTCCTCCTCCTTTTTCTTGTAGGCACCGTCCCCCACCAGCTAGCCAACTAGATTTTCAAAATTTTTGCGCACAGTCGAAGCCATTCGTGCCAGACCCCTATCAATGGCCCCCTAGCAATATCCAAGGCATCTCAAGTGTATTGAGGCTTTTTTAGGGCGTCCTGCTAGTCTTTGGAGAGGAGCATGAGGTCTGCAGTGGAGCGCCGGGCCTGAAGCCAAACTGTCTGTCTGAGAGGAGATGGTCTTCATTCAGGTGTTGACAGATGACTAACCACCACTATTTTGCTCCAGCACCTTGCCCACCACAGAGAGTAAGGAGTTTGGGCCTGTAACTGATGGGCTCAGATCTCGGTTTTTTCTTGTGGACTGGAACCACACGCGTCCCCCTTCCATATTGAGGGGCCACTTGTTTTTTTCCTCAGGCATGACGTGAAACAGTTTGGGGAGAGGAACTGGCAGCTCCCTAGGGGCAGTGTTTCAGGAGCCGTGGACTGACGTTATCCAGGCCGGTGGCTATACGCATCCACCCACTGATCGCCGCTCAACCTGCTCTGATGTCACCAAACAGTTGTGAAAATGCGGTAATTTTTATCTCAGTATCTCTCTCTCTCTCTCCTTCTCCTCTTTTTCCTCTTCTCTCTCTCTCTCTCTCTCTCTCTCTCTCTCTCCTCTCTCTCTCCTCTCTCCCCTCTCTTTTCTCTCTCTCTCTCTCTTGAGAAGAGGAGCGTCTTCTTCGGCAAAGGAGCAGAGGAGAAGCAGAAAAAGGTGTGCACGGTCAAATTCAAGTCCCGCTCTTGTGTGTGTCTGTGTGTGTGTGTGTGTGTGTAATGAGGAACACTAAATTAGGGATAGGAGGAGGGGGAGGATGTTCGTGGGAAAAAATAGTGAGGGAATAGAAGGTTCACAACGGTTCTACCTCTTCATTTCAAAAGGTGAAACAGCGTCCTTCCTCCCAAATCAGGGGTTAGTTACTCTCTAGTTTTCTACATAGGGGGATAACTTACGCTAGGTGTGAGGGAGGCCGAAGAGGAAGAGGAGGAGGAAGATAGCAAGGAAGTGAAGGGAGAAAAATGGATAGATGAGAGAGGGGAGAGAGAGAGGAGGGGAGAGAGAGAGAGAGAGAGAAGAAGAGAGAGATGAGAGAGAGAGAGAGAGAAGGAGAGAGAGCATTTTACCTTTAAACACCATCAATGTCCCAGAATAGCGTAGTTCACATGCCACCGATGGAGCAGCCTGGGCCCGGCCCTCCCGCCCGCCACCATGACACAGGCACCGATGATGCACCTCCAACGAATCATGGAAGCCTTAGGCAAGGTTCATAAATAATATATTAATAAATAAAAAAATAAAAAAAATAATATAATATATTATATATATATATTATATATATATTATATATATATATTATATATATATATATTATATATATATATATATAATATATATATATATTATATATATTATGACAAACAAAAACATACATAAATTGGAGACATCTGGAACCAAAAAGTAATTCAGTTAAGGTGATTAAAAATTGTGTTCTCATTAAAGTCCTATAAAAAATTTGAAGTCGTACGTTCATGCAATACCCTGAAAAGAGTAAAGGCCGGTTCCCACTAAACCCGCTTGTACGGCGGCCGTGCAAGCGGGAAGGGGGGAACCGGGCTTAAACATGTACTCGTTGTGCCTCAGTTTTTTGCCGCTTTGTAATCAGGATGTGGATTAACCGTGACATATCTCGCCACCCGTTTTAGACATCTGCGCGCAGTGCCGGTGTCGTGTGGGCAATGTCTGTTTTATGAGGGAATGTCTGTTTACCTAAACAAAGGCAAAGAAACGGGAGTTTTAGGGGAGTAATTACTAATTTTGACTTGATCAACAAAGGCATGTCCAGGCGGCATATTCTCTACGCGCTCTCCTTTTTCGGCAGACCGCTAGGTTAGGTAAGGTTAGAAAAACGTTAAGTTAGGTTAGGTTAAGTTAGGTCAGGTTTAGGTTTACTTTAATTATAGTAACTCTCCCTTTTCGGCAGACCGCTAGGTTAGGTAAGGTTAGAAAAACGTAAAGTTAGGTTAGGTTAAGTTTAGGTTTACTTTAATTATAGTAACTTTGTGTGGGAATCACAATGAGGTTATTTTCAAGAAAATCCTGTCAAAATTAATAGTTACTCCCCTCAACTCCCGTTTTCTTTGCCATTGTTAGTAAACAGACATTCCCTCATAAACAGACACTTGCCCACACGACACCGGTGTCGCGTGCACAGCAGTCTATGTATGCAGTGCAGTCCACCTTTGTTTACTAACAATAGAAAACGGAAACTGCGCATGCGCGGAGGCGAAAATGATTTAGTAAATTGATGTAAAGGGCCTAACATGTCTTGCTGATCAACAAAAGCATGCCCAGGTGTCCTACGACAACAAATCCATCTTTGTTTATCAACAAAAGGGGGGGGGGCAAACTGCGCATACGCGGAGGCAAAGTTTACTAACAATTAAAGAATTATTATCAGCAAAAGCATTCATAGGCGTCATCCGACAACATTGCTGGAAATTAACTGAGAGATTAGACAATATACGGATGAAATAGGCCATTTACATCAATTTACACCGCCTCCCCATCAATTGGGGAGGCGGTAGCGGAGTGGTTAGCGTCTCCGACTGGCGTTCTCGGTGACCCGAGTTCGATCCCCGAAAAAATCCAAACCTTTCTGCACCGTCGAGTGGCCTAAGAACACCCACATGCCCTGCCAAATTCAACTCTACCTTCGATTGCTAGTGCATCAGAGGATACAGGGGGGCGGCATGAGCTCTAATCACAGGCGTCACTATAAGAATCCTGCCTGCGCCACCACGGGCGAGGACCAACCATCATCACAGCCCTCAAGTGAATCTCCAGAGCGTACCATCCGAGCCCTGGGTCACCACTGCCTACAGGCGCTCTAAGCACAAAATGTTAAAAAAAAAAATATATATATATATATATCTATATATATATATATATATATATATATATATTATATATATATATATATATATATATATATATTATATTATATATATATATATTCGCCTCCACGCTTTTTTTTTTTTTTTTTTTTTTTTTTTTTTTTTTACATCACAGGAACTGGCCAAGGGCACAATAAAAATGGGTAACACAAAGCCCGCTTAGTTGCCAGTCCCTATAAAGAAGACAGTAAGAGAATAAAATACAAACAGAGGGGTAGGCCATTAATTTAGTTCGGAGTGTCTTGTTACTCTTCTTTTGAAAAGATTTAAGTCATAGGAAAGTGGAAAAATAGAAACAGGAAGAGAGTTCCAGAGTTTACCAGTGAAGGGATGAAAGAGTAAAGATACTGATTAACTCTTGCATTAGGGAGATGGACAGAATAGGGATGAGAATGAGTAGAAAGTCTTGTGCAGCGAGGCCGCGAGAGTGGGGAGGCATGCAGTTAGCAAGTTCAGAGAGCATGAGCATGAAAATAACGGTAGAAGAGAGCAAGAGAAGCAACATTGCGGCGGTGATTTAAAGATTGAAGACAGTTAGTCAGAGGAGAGGAGTTGATGAGACGAAAAGCTTTTGACTCAACCCTGTTTAGGAGAGCTGTATGAGTGGATCCTCCCCAAACATGTGAGACATACTCCATACATGGGCGGATAAGGCCCCTGTAGAGAGCAAGCAATTGGGAGGGAGAAAAAAAAGGACGCAGACGCCACAGCACACCTAACTTCTTAAAAAGCTGTTTTAGCAAGAGATGAGATGTGAGATTTCCAGTTCAGATTTTTAGTAAAGGATAGTCCTAGAATGTTCATTGTAGAAGAAGGAGACAGTTGAGTGTCATTGAAGAAGAGGGGATAGTTATCTAGTAGGTTTTGTCGAGTAGATAGGTGAAGAAATTGGGTTTTTTGAGGCATTAAACAAAACAAGGTTTGCTTTGCCCCAATCGAAATATAGAAAGATCAGAATTTTAGGCGCTCGGTGGCATCTCTCCGTGAATCACTTAGTTCCTGTTGAGTTTGGACGTCTAATAAACGACGTTGAAAATGCAGGGTAGAATCATCAGCGTGGGAGTGGATAGGCTTTGAGTTAGACTTAAAAGATCATTAATAATAGTAGAAAGAGAGTGGGTGATAGGACAGAACCCTGGGGAACACCACTATTGATAGATTTAGGAGAAGAACAATGTCCGTCTACATTAGCTGCAATAGAACGGTTTGAAAGGAAACTTAAAATGAAGGTACAGAGAGAAGGATAGAACCGAATGAGGGTAGTTTGGAAATTAAAGATTTGTGCCAGACTCTATCAAAGCTTTTGATATGTCAAGGGCAACAGCAAAAGTTTCACCGAAACCCCTAAAGGAGGATGACCAAGATTCAGTTAGGAAAGCTAGAAGATCGCCAGTAGATCGCCCTTTACGGAAACCGTACTGACGATCAGATAGAAGATTGTGAGCAGATAGATGCTTAAGAATCTTCTTATTAAGTATAGATTCAAAAACTATAGTCAAAGTCAAAGCTATAGGACGGTAGTTTGAAGGATTAGAACGGTCACCCTTCTTAGGAACAGGTTGGATGTGAGCAAACTTCCAGCAAGAAGGAAAGGTGGAAGTAGATAGACAAAGACGGAAAAGTTTGACCAGGCAAGGTGCAAGCACAGAAGCACAGTTTTTGAGAACAATAGGAGGGACTCCGTCAGGACCGTAAGCCTTCCGAGGATCTAGGCCAGAAAGGGCAAAGAAAACATCATTCCGAAGGATCTTAATGACAGGCATAATATAGTCAGAGGGTGGAGGAGAAGGAGGAACAAGCCCTTCATCAGCCAGAGTGGAATTTTTAGCAAATGTTTGAGCGAAGAGTTCAGCTTTAGAAGTAGATGAGACAGCTGTGGAGCCATCTGGGTGAAGCATAGGAGGGAAAGATGAAGAAGAAAAATTGTTAGAGATGTTATTAGCTAGATGCCAGAAGTCACGAGAGGAATTTGATTGTGAAAGATTTTTGACATTTTCTATGAATGAAAGAGTTTTTGATAAGTTGAAGTAAAGATTTGGCATGATTGCGGGCAGAAATATAAAGGGCATGAGTTTCAGGAGATGGATGCTTACGGTACCGTTTGTGAGCCACCTCTCTGTCTCGGGCAGCATGAGAACAAGCAGAGTTAAACCAAGGTTGACGGGCTTTAGGATTAGAGAAAGTATGTGGAATGTACGCCTCCATGCCAGAGACTATGACCTCAGTTTTGCGCTCTGCACAAAGAGATGAGTCTTTGACATGGAAGCAGTAATCATTCCATGGAAAATCAGAGTAGTACTGCCTTAGGTCTTCTCACTTAGCTGAGTTGAAGTGCCAGAAGCACCTCCGCTTAGTGGGTCCGGAGACGGTACCGGAGCGATAGGACAGGTTACAGAAATAAGATTGTGATCGGAGGAACCCAACGGAGAGAATAGTTTACAGAGTAAGCAGAAGGGTTAGTAGTTAGGAAAAGATCAAGAATGTTGGGCGCATGCGCAGTTCGCGTTTTCTTTTGTTAGTAAACAAAGGTGGCATACACAGACTGCTGTGCACGTGACACCGATGTCGCGTTCGGAGCAGTCTGTGTATTCCGTGCTGTCCACCTTTGTTTACCAACAAAAGAAAACGCGATTTGCGCTTGCACGGAGGCGAAATGATTTGTTGATCAACAAAGGCATTCCCCGGCGTCCTACGACAAACTGTCTTTGTTTACCAACAAAAAGGTGGGCGCGAACTGCGCATGCGTAGAGGCAAAGAGTTTACTAAAAAAGACTTATTATTTATCAGCAAAAACCATTCGCAGGCGTCCTTCAACAACATGGCTTGAGTTTTGTTAATAGTTTTGTTTAAAAATCAGCAAGATGCTGTATCCCGTTAATGTACTCATGAATCGCTGCATTAAGGCTATTTAATGGTCCTTCACTTCACTATTACAAAAGCAAAGGGCATTATTCGAATCATAAATGTTATTCCTATGAAAGAATAAAACAATATGCCCTCCCCTGCTTGAGAACACTTTCGGACATTCAGGTACACGCGACAAGATGCGTACATGGTACCGTGTTTAATGCAATCCGGCTTTGTTAATCAACAAGACTTTGTTAGTAAACATTCGCCTCCGTGCATGCGCAGTTCGCGTTTTCTTTTGTTGGTAAACAAAGGTGGACTGCACGGAATACACAGACTGCTGGGAACGCGACACCAGTGTGACGGTATTGAAGATCCGCCATGACGGTTGGTCCAGTACATGAGCGGAATTTGGTATTTTTAAACTTAACCTATCCCTACCTTACCCAACCTAACCGAATTTAATTAACCTAACATTTAATGACCTAAAATACCGCCCTAGAGTATGATAGTTTTGGTCCGAGGAACAGGCCGTGTCGTCTGTTTGTTTACATCCACCGAGTTATCTGCATGCCCTGGACCAACAACCATCACTGCGGATCTTCTATACTGTCACACCGGGACGAGACAGGCCATGGTCACCGTCACTGCTGCATACAGGCAGTGACAGTGTGGCACAGAGGAATAAACAGTTTATTCATTAAGTGAGTTCATTAACTCACACTCACAGTATTTAATGACAAACGATCCGACCCAGCAATGAAATCTTGGCGCTGTACATTGTTTTCAGCCCCTCACCCGCGGGCCAGTACAGTAACAGGCCGATAGACTAAACTTACCTGACATATGGTGGCCGTCTGGGACCCTCCCATGAGCTCTAGTACTACGGGTCAATGGGTGTCAGGCTAGATGTATTTGCCATTATTCTCTATCAAACTAGCTACATTTACGTATGTTTGTCATGATCAACATAGTTTTCTGCAAAAGAAATATTTGGGGGTTACATTATTCATGGCATTATAATGACGAATGTTAGCAAAATAAACGCATTCGACCATATGTGTCCTACAACTTTCTATCCAATGATTTAGAGGAATGCATCACGGCGGTTGAAGGGGTAAATATTCCCTTCTCTTTGCATGTGTGAAGGCAATATTTACCCATACACCTTTCTTGATGCATTCCTCAAAAATATTTAATAGAATGCTGTAGGACACATATACATAATGGTCAAATGCTTTAATTTCGCCAACAATCCTCATTATAACGCCCTGAATAATATAAAACCCTTATATTTTTATTGGCAAAAACCTATGTATGTAGAATTTGTAGACCATGACAGCACTTGATTATAGCTGATTTGGTACAGACTAATGACAAATGAGTCTAGCCTGAGAACCCTTGACCCGCAGTACTACTTCTAACGGGAGGTTCCCAGACGGCCACCAAATGTCAGGTAAGTTTAGTCTATCGGCCTATTCTATATAATACATTTGAAATACACTGTAAATATATATGTACCAAAAGTGACGCTGTTAGAGGCAAAACTGGTCCTATCTCAGCAGTAAGAGCAAAGTATTCGACGAACAGTGGTTTTATTTGACTAGATTATTAAGGGACGAGGTGATCAAGTGAACTAAACGTCTAATGGAGGATTTTTTTTTTTACTGTTGGGTTTTTCATTCGTTGTCCTTCCTTCATACGTAATGTAGAGGACGTGAAGAGTATTTCTAAGAACAGAGTGTTGAAGGAGCGTGTTGAGGTCCTTCCTTCTCCCCATCACGAGGAGGCGAGTGTCCGGCTGCAGCCACAACCCTGACCGTGACGCGACCTGGCCGCCACAAACACACTCATCACGACATGTTCATGGAGGGGCAGATTGTATTACTGACAATGTTTATTATCATGCTCAAAGTGCTAATGAATATTTAGACTTCATTCAAGTTATTTATTAGTATTTGGTCACACACAAACATACGTGCGCGCGCACACACAAACACACACACACACACACACACACACACCACACACAAAAACACAAACAAACACACACACACACACACACACACACACACACACACACACACACACACACACACACACACACACACACACACACAAACACACACACACACACACACACACACACACACACACACACAGACAGATAGATAATAAATATATAGATAGATTTGTTGACCACAGTTTTATCAAATAAAATGTACTCATAAGTAAGAAAAGTACAAAATCTCCACAGCAAGTAAAACACTGTAGTCCACAATATTAATACTCATTAACTATAGTGATACATTGCAGCTAAATAACTCCTAAGCACAAACAACAAAAGACACAAACTTCAGTAAAAATACATAACATCTATTAACTAAATATGCTTAACTTATATGTATAGTTTATACATTAAGTATTTCTAGCCATTGATAATGATTCCTCATTTATACACCTCTAGCACATCATAATTAAACTACATAGTACATTATTTGTAAAGTTTTCAAAATGATCCTACAAAGTATGGTAGGCATACCCGTGCCTATAGTGTTGTGTAAGGACACACTGTTCCACCACGTGCCTCTCCGTCTGCATCTCACCACAGCTACACAGTAGCTCTTCCAGAGGTAAGCGACCCCGCCCGCGCCTATTCCAACGCCCAGTCTCTACTGCTAAAGACGCGGTCACACTAGACCAGGGGTTCCCAAACTCTTCAGCTCATCGACCCCCTAATAAAGTTTCAAATTTTTCATCGACCCCCACACATTTAAATGAAAATAATATATGTTATGAAGAAAAAAACCCGTAATACATACATGTTATGATTAAATGAATATGGGGAATTATAGTAGTACTTATAGTAGTAGTAATAGTAGTAGTAGTAGTAGCGTGCTGAGAATGTACTGACTACAGGCTGTCCACTCATCAACGAGAGGGGGGAATACGCTCGCTCGCTCAGTACGGGAAGCGGACAGGAATATTTCACGTACGGTACGATCTTAGAAAAAAGGAGGGGAAAAGGGTTTTGTGGGGGTTTTGGGGGGGGAAATGACTTTTATTTATTTTTTAGAGGATTCGCGGGGAATTCTCCCCTGGGGGTTCATACCCCAAAGGAGGGGTTTTTTCTGGTTTTTTTGAGCCCCAAAAACTTTTCCCAAACCGTAAAAATTTTGCCCCCGGGGAAGATTTTTTTTAGGGTTGGAAATTTCCCGAGATTTTTCCGGGGGCATTTTTGTTTTTAGGAAATTTTTATATTTTCCCTTTTTCTTAAAAAAATTCTTTTTTTCCCCATAAATTTTTGGGGGATAAAAAATTTATTTTAATAAACTTAAATTTTAAGGGTGGTAATTTACGGGTTACCGGGGCCCTTTTTTTGGTTTTTTAAACCTTTTTTTTTTGGGAAATTTTTTTCCCAAAGTTTCATAAATATTTTGAGATAAAAACCCCTTTAGGGGCAATTAAAGAATCTTTGGGGGGGGGCATTATCCCTGTTTATTTGCCTTGTCGAGATCCTAAAGGTTTTAAATTTTTTATCTTCCTGGGGATTGGGGGGCCCTTTAGGTGAATTTTCCCCCCCAAATTTTCCTTCTTTGAAAAGATTTGGGATTTTTATGCCGTTATGCGAACCAAAATTTTAAAAGGCTAATGGCAGCCCCCCAGTAAATTTCCCCTAATTTCCCCCTAAAATTTAAAAAGTTTTGGATACTTTGGGTTACTGGGATTCATTTTTCTGGGATTATTAAAATTTTCCCCGCATAAGATTCTTTTAGATAAAACCTAAATTTGAATTTTTTGTTTGGGGGCTGGGGGGCAGGGTTTACCCCGGAAAATTTCCTTTTTTTATTTTCTAACCCCAAATTAAAAGGGATCAAACTATTTTAGGTTTGGCCATTTAAGTTTTATATTTCAAAAAGGAAAAATTTTTTTATTCCTAACAACTTCAAAAGGTTTCCCAAATTATTTTTCTTTTGTTTAAAGACCTTTTATTGGGAAAACTTTATTTTTTTTTAAGGGGGCCCTTTAAAACCAAAAACCCGATTTAGTTTAAATATTTTTTCCTTGGGAAAAAAAAATATAGGGTTTTTTAGCCATTTTTTATTGGGGGAATAAAACTTTAACCCCAAAACCGATTTTATGGGTTTTTGGTTTTTTCAAACATTGGTTTCCATGGTCCACAAAATAAATTTTGAAAAAAATTACTTAAAATTCCTAATTTGGGGTTTTTTAAGGGCCCCCACCCATTTTAGGCAAAAACTAGGCCTTCCCCCAATTTAAAAAATTAAATTCATTTTTTTTTAAATAAGCTACCCCCCGAGCATTTTGAAGTTCAAAAGGTATTATTTTTCCCCTAATTTTTTTTTTTTTCCCTATTATTTTGAACTTCATTTATTTATTAAATGTTTTTTCCCCCTTCGTTTATTTTCCATGGGGGGTATCCCAATGATGTTTTTCCCACCTTTTGTTTGAATTTCCCCTTAAAGGGGAAAATCCCAAAAGGGGCCCCAAATTGGGTGACTTACTTAAGAGGGGGTTTAGTTAGAAAAAGAAAAATTGGAATTTTAACTTAGTTCTAGTTTTAATTCCAAAAAATCTCATTTTATCCTTGGGGTCATTTTTAAAAATTTCCTAATTTTACCTTTGGGGTTAAAATTAAGAATCTGTTCCTCACCTTTTTTAAGGGGTTTAAAATTTTGGGGTTGGGCCCCCTCTAATTTATCCCCCCTAAAATTTTTAATTAGTTCTTCCCAAATTTTGGGGGCCTGAATTTAAAATGGTCTTAATTTTTATTAATAAAAAAGGGTCTTGGGGAAAAAAACAAACTGACAAACCTCCCCAAATAATTGGCTGGGGTATTCCTGAGTTATTTCGGAAATTTTGGGGGAATTTTTTGTTTTTCCCCTTCCCCTTCTTAGGAAAACCTTTAGAAACAGAATAGGGGGAATTTTCTTTTCAAATTTTTAAAGGAAAATTTTCCTAGTTTGGACAAGAGTTCGGTCCTTCGAAGGCAGTCTTTAAATTGGCATTTCTTTAGTTTTAAAACTACAAAAAAACAAAATTTTTTTTTTTTTTTGGGGGGGGGGAAAAAATAATGTTTTTAGATTTTGCCCTCCATTTTTGTAAATTCCCCTTTTTAATTTGTTTTTAATTTTTTTTTTTCAAGCATCCTTTAATGATTTTTTTATTTTCTTTTTAACTATTTGGGGCTGTTTTCTTTGGGTTTAAAAACCCCAAATTTATTTCCCAAATAGTTATTTTTTTTACCCTTTAATTGCAGGGTATTGTCATTATTTTACCTTTTAAAAAGCATTTGATCCATATTTCTAGATTTTTTTCTTTAGAGGGGTTTCCCCCCTTTTAAAAACCCCTTTATTTAGGGGGATAAATATTCCTTTTTCAAAAAGGGGTTTTTGGATGTAGAAGTTTCCCCTTTTTCACGGGGGGGTTTGGGGATGGGCCCATTTCCCCCAGGGCAGGTTGGTGTTATGTCTTTTTAACCATTTAAAAATGAAAATTTAATCGGCCTTTATTAAGGATCCCCAAAACTTAAAAGGTTTTTTAATACCTAACACCTTTTTTCAACATTTCCTTTTTAAATTTTCCTTTTATTAAATTTTTTTTTTAACGTGTTAAAACTACAGCAGCTACCCTACATTTAAATTCCTATTGACTAGTGATAAAACAATGTCAAAACTTTAGCTTCTTTTTTGGCCCAAAAAAGCCCGAAATGGCTAAGTTCACCTTGCTAATTATAGGTAGTTGTAATGATCAACTACTCTCCTAATAAATGATCTTGTGCACCACGTCAAAATTGTTTTCACAAGGGGAAAATTACCATTGGGTCCCTTAAATTCTGCCGTAGGGGCAGCGGTGAACTACCATATTAGTTACTGCCTTTTTTAAAGACCGTGGGGCTGTTTCACATCACAATTAGGACTAAGGCTATTTTGATTAATGGATTTTTTACATTCTTTCAAGTACCCAGGGCTAAAAGGGCGGTTGTATTGCTGCTTACCCTAAAGGGAGGTTAGGCAGTTCCGGTCCATTATCTTTTTGAGCCTAGTGGGAAAAATCGGGGATATATTCAATTGGGGGGTGGATGTTTTTTCCTCGCAGAAAGACATTTTTTTCTGACTTCACAGGTAATAACCCTATATTTAGGAAGGCACCCGTCTTTGATAGGTGTTAGTGGTGGTTTACGGCTGGGCTAGTTTGAAATTATCTACCGGGTTTTTTTCCCCTCGTAAAATTTAGTAGGAGCGGGATAATACCCCCCAATGAGGCTCTTAAACTTAAAAGGGGGTGATATCGCGGGGGGGGTTTCCTTTTGATCTATTTCTCAATTTTCCCGTTGGGGGTTCCTGTCAAAACCTTGCAAATGTTTGTACTCTTTTAAAATTTCCCTTCTTATTTGCTTTACCGTGAAGTAATTTCTATTGTACCTCTGATTTAGCGGTCTCGCATCCTGGTTGGTAGTTTTTTTCCATATCATATACGACCATCAGTCTGACCTGTCAAGGGTTTATGAGCTTCAATGGCTCTTAGTGGGCAAATTTTAAAATTATTCTGAACCCTCCAATTCTCTGTGATTTTGAGAAGGGCTCAGTAGACCTGACTTCCCGAAACGTTCTTTATTTTCTGATCTTTTCTTCATAATTATTCTAAGAATCTTGATGCCACATTATAATTGGCATTTTTTTTACTGTTTTTTCCCTTTACCACCCCGATATGCGAAACCCCCTTTAACTGCCTAAAAAAATAGGTTTAAATTTTTGCACCCCTGTTAAATCATCCTATCATCAAACAATTTTTAATTTATCTCAGAAAGAATACCCTTTTTCCCCCTTTAAAATGGGGCATGACAAATCTGGTATTTAAGTTGGGTAAAGAGGCTTTGGCTGTGGGTTTCTGTTTACCACTAAATTCTCATATTTGAAAACCGTTTTCCATGTATTTTTTACATTTTGATCATACTTGGGCCATAATTAATTTTCTTTATCCCCAGCTGCTAATGTTTAAAGTAAGCCTCTTCATAATTATCCATTTAGTTTTTAACATTCGCAGACCTTATTTAAAATATTATAATCAATAGGAAATCTCAGCGCTACCTACACTTTTTTATATATACGTGTAAGCCATCCCAATTTTCCCCTAAGCTTTAGCCCTTCCGCCCAAAAATTTTTTTGATGAAATTTGTGAAATGAAAAAAGAAAAGAAAAAAAATAATAAAAAAGGTTTGGGTACAAGTTTTCGGTTAGGTTTTTTTAATTAATTTTTAGTCTAAGGGTGGAGTGCAGTTGACTCGGCCTACCAAGGCGCGAACCATGCCTTAACCATCCACCCCTTTTTTTAATACAAATAACTTTAAAAAATTGTTGGCGGATGGTAAAACTTACCAATGGGCCAGTGTCCGTGGGTGTCTGTGAACGGCGGGCGAGTACGGCGGGTGAGTACGGCGGGAAGTCAGGTTGTTTTCCAAAGGGGCCCCGGGAAATGGGGGCTATATATCGTTACCCCCCAGAAAAAAAACTGTGAGGTTATGAGGCCCCTAAATAGTCATTTAGACGTCGTCTGTGTCAAATAAATCACATGACCGCCGGGTGCCCAAAAAGCCTGATTTTAACCCACCCCCCCCAGTCGCGAGGGCATAAACTGTCCCCACACGGCCACCTTGTACTTCCCAAAAATAAACCTCATAGGGGCACCAAAAACTGTTTAAAAATTATTTTTAAAAAAAATTGATGTGAACTCACCTTGCTATTAACCCAAGAACTACCAGACTGCAAAAGATCCCCATTTTTGAGCTAAAAAGGTATATCAGCATGGTAATGGGTTTATGATTTAAAAATTGATTTTTATTTGAGGGGGTGGTGGGAGTCGCGGGGCGCTGTTGGGAGTTGCACGTAATGGCGGTGATGGTGGTGGCCGCAGTGTGCCAAGGTTAACTTTCCACAGTTACCTGGCGCGGCACGTACTGTTGTGGTGTGTTTTTCCACTTCGTCTTGCTTTAACCGATTGGGATCGGAATTGGCTCACACTTTTAAGATAAAGGACTACACCTTTGTGTAAATCAAGAGAGTGGGGTACACCCCCATCGTGTAGGTTTAATGCGTGAATGATCGCCTTATTTAAATCTCTGTCATCTGGGCTCGAGATGAACCGCCAGTAGCTGGTTCCAAAATTGTATCTTCACAAAATTTTTATATTATATTACTCTTTTATTAATTGTGGTCTAGTGATTACCACCAAATTTTATTAAAATTTTTAATGCATCTTAATTTTTCCCCCTTCTATAATAATATATAAACCTTCTCCCGATTTGAGAGCGGTTTTGTGATAATTTCCACAAAACCGTTGATGAAAAAAACTTGGTTTTTACTTGTTTCCCCCCATACCCTATCCAACAAAAGTTCTTAATATTCTCAATTTGATACTCTTTTTCCCCACTTGTTGATTGCAAACCCTGACATTAATTTTGTAACCACTCAATTACACCGGGGGACACTTTTTTTTAAGTTTATTAACATATTAACAAACATTATTAACGAAGCAAAAGGTGGGGGAGCCCTTCCTGACGCCCCCTGGGCTGTCATACAGCAGAGCCGATGACACTCTCGGTGGTGCGGGACATGGCCACCACCCCCCCCCAGCATTACCGCCCCGATCCCAAAAAGGGTTTCCTGTTTTGGGGGTTTTCTTAGCATCCCCGGGGTTCCGGGCAAACCGAAATTTCCGGGGGGCCCGGGATTTCCGCATCGGTATATTTGCAAAACTAATGTTGGTGAAGTGCGAACCCCACATACTTCTTTTGCAGAGTCTGTATATTTTTTGAAAGGGAATTGAATTGAACATTTTTTGACCCTGAAAACATGTTCCTTTATTAACTTTCATACTGGTCAGAAAAAGGTACATAATTGTATAAAGCAAATTTTGTTTCTAATCTCATTCCCTTTTGCCAAAAGAACCCAGACTTTTTGGGAAATTTCATTCAAAAATTTGTTTTTATAAAAAAAACATATTTATATTTAAGGCATTTGGAAGCTCTTTTACAAAAACCTAAAGAAACACTTAATGACCCTGGAAAGAATAAAAAATAATAGCATAACATAGTTTGTGCACGGTGCCAGAAGACACCAGTCCGACACATCAAAAATTTGTTTATAAAGCCCCTCCAAAAACCCCCAAACGTCAATCTCCTCCTGTTAGCCACAAAAGACATCCAATGATATATATAACGACATTAAAAGATAGCCATTGTAAAAAAAAAAGAATTACTCTATGCTATTTCGAAGTCCTACCCTACAAGAAAACCCGTCAGGGTGGCGCGGTTGGTAGAGCTGTTGTTATGCGTGCAGAGTCCCTGCATTTTGTCAGTCGACAAAGTCGTTGACGGTCGTTGTCAGTTGACGAAGTCCATACATTTATTGAGAAGGCTGGCCTTCTCAAAAAGTTATGATGTTTTTAATATTAACTTATTATTGTTTTTAATGTACTCTTATTCTTTTATGTATTTCGTTATTTTAAATATTTTTATTCTATCTTAAAATTTGTTTTTTTAGTTTTACTTTACATGTACCTTCTGTAGGCAGGCGTCAATAACCCCGCAGTTGCGGCGCCTTAAAACTAAAATCAATCCAATCGTCCTGGCGTGGTGGCGCTTTGTATAGTCAATAACCTTGTAGTTGGTACTTGCAAAGTGTCTAGATAGGATCAAAGTATCTTATCTTATTACCCTACAAGAAAAGTGCTCTCCTTAGAACACTTTCCCTCTCTCTTTCATGCGTTTTGTATTTTACATAATGCAAATCTGAGATAAGGAACAACAATAAGAATCCCGGGATTTGAACCAATTTCCCGGGGAACAAAAACATAACCACTTACGCCCTTATTTTTAGCCTAGCTCTGTTGGTAATAAGTCTGAGCGTCACTGTATGCTCCAATTTTCATTGCTCCATACATCCACGTTTCCGTTGTGTTCCCGCTTGCTCTCTATCATGTTTGAACCACTGACTCAAGCGTTCACACAAAACCATCTCGTACAATTTGGCAATAAAATTTATGACACTTATTCCTCAATATATATTAGGATTGGTTTTATCTTCTCTTGAAAATTACAAATACTTTTGCTCTAATCAGGAAATACTCCAGACATAAAAACGTTGTTGAATAATGTGGCAAGGGTACTAATGCACTGGGCTGGCAATTGTGTGAACACACCTTGGGGAATACCATCTGGCCCACACGCCTTGTCAACCTTCATCCTTCGTATCTGATTTTGTACCACTGAGGGAGATATGGGTTCGTCCAAGACAGTGATACTAACATCTGTAGTCACGTTCGGTTCTTCATACTAATTAGCTCGTGGAGGGTTCAGTACTTCCTCGAAATGGTCCCTAAACTCTGCATCACTCTTAGTAAAGTATCATCACCATAAGCTGATACATCATAGTCACCCTTCCAATTAATGGCTTTCCATACCCTTGAATCGTCGTCATCCTCCAGTCTCCCATCTCCCTAATTCCATCCTATCTACACGCACTCTCTCCTCATCTTCGGTAACACTGCTTTTAGCACACGCATACAAAGCGCTTGAGAAGTGGCTAACAAAAGAATTCAAATCATCATCCCTTATGCATGACATTTGTTGTGTGACATTTCTCAAAAAACTATCCTTGTTGATCTTATTGTACTTGCCAGGCTTTTCCATCAATCAAGACCTCCCCACCTTTCCAAGCAGTGTTGCGTGGCCTCCTACTACACATACGCACGCACACAGTCACACACATACACACACACAAAAAAAACCACACACACACACACACACACACACACACACACACACACACACACACACACACACACACACACACACACACACGAGGAAATGCGTGTGTAATAATTGTTTAAGTATTTTCCTTCAGAAGCAGTTTCAAGCAACGAACAAAAGCGTCACTCACCTAATAGCCGTGTTAATGCCACAGGAAGTGAGGTCAAGCAGAAGGGCACGGCAGGTAGCCTTGCTGGACCCCCACACGTCGCGCCAAAAGTCAGGCACTCGATTATGCCCTGAGAAGTCATGTTCATTACGGGGTCCATAGTGCGGCGTGGAGGTCTCGCAGGGTGCCATGAATACGGACAGGTCGCCCACTTTCAGTAAAGACCTAAGTTTTATAGGTAGTCGTAAAAACGATGATGATAGCTAATGAATAAAGACATAATTGTATTGGGTCTGCCTGAATGCTTAGGAAGATAACCATCACGAGAAGAGGGTGTAAGATGGACGATATTATGCATGCAAAAACCTTGATTTTGACGGAGTTAAGGGAAGACAAACTATGATCGCTGGCACCGCAGGGCTTAAGGCTGAGGAAAAGTTGGGTGTGTTAAAAGGCAAGGACATATGTAGTGTTTCTTTGAGTAGCAAAGATGCGGAAGATAAGGTGTGGCGATTATTTTGATATATTAGTTGTGTGTGTGTGAGTGTGTGTGTGTGTGTGTGTGTGTGTGTGTGTGTGTGTGTGTGTGTGTGTGTGTGTGTGTGTGTGTGTGTGTGTGTGTGTGTGTGTGTGTGTGTAATTCACCCATAATCTTGTCCACGCGGTCCAGACTCGCGATCGCCAGTTTCACCCTCCAGGAGCGACCTTGGAGCTCATTATAATCCATGGGCCAGTAACCGAAAGCTCCCCCCTCCCCTTCTTTATACTTGCCAGCATTTGTTTCAGCTACTTTGATGTCTAAGCTTCAAGAAAAGCTTTGTTAGTCAAGCGTTTTTTTGTTGCTAGTACCCATAAGTAAATATTTTACATTCCTAGCGGAGGACGAGGGGAAAACTGAATACAATGCCATTTATCAACAAGCAAGACTAAATCTAATAGTTATTTATATATTCCAACTGTACATATTTGGCGAAAATTTAGTTCAAGTGGTGTCTTGTCACTTCTCTCTTGAAAACAATTACGTCGTAGGAAGATGAAATAATATAAACAGGAAGAAAATTCCAGAGTTTATCAATAAAGGGGATGAAGTAGTGAAGATACTGGTTAACTCTTGCATTAGGATGATGGACAGAATCGGGAAGAGAATGATTAGAAAGTATTATGCAGCGAGGCCGCACGAGGGGGTAAGGCATGCAGCTGGCAGGTTCAGAAAAGCAGTGAGCATGGAAATAATGGTAGAAGATAGCAAGAGAAGCAACATTGCGGCGTTGATTAGTTTTAAAGATTAAAGACAGTCAGTCAGATGAGGAAAGTTGATGAGACGAGAAGCTTTTGCCTCTATCCTGTTTAGGATAGCTGTATGAGTGGATCCCCTCAAATATGTGGTTCATACTCCATACAGGGGCGGAAAAGTCCCTTGTAGAGAACAAGCAACTGGGAGGGAGAAAAAATAGGACGCAGACACCACAGGACACCAAACTTCTTAGAAGATAGATGTTTTAGTAGGAGATGATATGTAAGATTTCCAGTTCAGATTTTTAGTTAAGGATAGTCAAAGAATATTCATTGTAGAAGAGGGAGACAGTTGAGTATCATTGAATAAGAGAAGATAGTTGTTTGAAAGGTTATGTCGAGTAGATAGGTAAAAAAAAATGTGTTTTGGATGAATTATAACTCATCCAAAACACTTTTTTTATATTGATATATATAAATCATTTAATTTTTTTAATATTATTTTATATATATATTTGGTATATATATTATATTTTTATATTGGTTTTTTTAATTGGTATAATTATACCAAGCAAGGTTTGCCCCAATCAGAAATGGACCTATTTACTCTACTTGAGGTAACGATAGATTGGAAATTCTCAAGCCTCATATAGTAAGGTAGTGATAGTGACTTTTCGATGTGAACAGTATTGGTGATGATACAGACAATTTAAGTGCCGAAACATTTGTGCGCTCTAAAACGACCGGCACCATGTTGTGACGTCCCTTACGCACTTCTGCTCCGGACCAACACAACTTTCCAGCAGCCGCTCCACAGTAACATTAACTTGTATTACCCCTACCACCACTAGATGGCCAGTAATCCTCCTTCAAGTGATGTGGTAGATTTTCACTGTTTGTGAGTATATAAGTGTAGTTTATGAGGAAGAAGTGGATATACAGATACAAGTGGCCCATGACACCAGGCAAGTGATGACTTTTGGAATCGGCATTCCTTATAGGGAGCTCAAATGAACCTACAATGAAATGTACAGCTAGACAGATAAACAAACTCATAGCAGAACAGGTAGAATGAGAGCGCCTTCCACACACACACACACACACACACACACACACACACACACACACACACACACACACACACACACACACACACACACACACGCACGCACTCACACACACGCACGCACACGCACACACACACACACACAATGACTGGACGATCAAGAGCATACTGTAAATATAGCGCTTTCCACGCACACACGTGCGCACGCACACACACACATACACAACCCCCCCCCCCCCCCACACACACATACACACATACTAACTGGTCAAGAGCACATAGTGAATATAGCGCTTAGATGAAGTGATCACGTGCACACTCTTGAATGCGTTCCCGTGCACGCAGCTCCATGTGGTGTGCTTGTGTGTGTGTGTCTGTGTGTCTGTGTGAGTGTGTGTACGTGTGTATGGGTGTGTGTGTGTGTGTGTGTGTGTGTGTGTGTAGGCGTTTGTTACCTCAGGTAGCATACACAAACAAGTACCAATCACCAATCCGTAGTTGCCAGTCAACCAATAGTCACTCAGCAGTCAACATTCACCACTCATCATCAGTCGACGGTCACCAGGCAGGCACCATGCACCAAAAGTTCACTATACCATGACGTTGACAACAATATATCTGACCTTGTTTTGTCTGCGGGTGAGGGACACACACACAGTCTGGTCAAGATCACACAGTGAATGTAGCGCCACCCCCTACCTATCTCCCAACACACTTTTACGATATCCCCTATGAGCAAAGACGAAGATAAAGTAAAATTAAGAAAAAGATTGAAATAAGAGAAACCCAGGCTCGAAGGGAGTCGATTTCAGAAGAAAAACAATAAAAAAACAACAACAATAGGTTAATAATTATATATAATTTAAGTAAAAAAAAAAGGACAAAGAAAAGAACTGAACACAGGATAAATAAGAATATAAAAACACGATAGATAAAGGAACTATATGTACACTTTAATACATATATGTTGTATACACACTGAAACTGCCCAGAATACGCAAAGAGGATGTATATGTATACACGCTCAAGCAACTCGCTGTAGAGTGAGTTTGAATTAAGGCAAACTCACTGAAATTAACAAAAGATGAGAAAACTAACTGAAAGAAACTAAGGCAAAATGATCTCCGACTGACACACAAAAGGAACGTATCTATCACAAATATAGATAAAAAGGAAACTCTGGCCACTAGGCCAGACACAAAACACCGAACAGTGCAAGGAATACGTTCACTAAAAGACAAAATCGGCCAAGTTCACATGCTAGAAGGGCCACCGTTCTACCTCTGTCCATAGATCATCACCAAAGCTATCCTATACGACAGCAACATTACTCTTAAAAGTAGAAGCCGGTGAGCGGGGTCCCCGCTCCCCTTAAATACACAATCCTGTCCTAGGTTACCCTGCATTTGAATCCGGGCAGTAACCGTTAACTCTTAACTTATTATAAAGGGAACCTACCTAATAATACATACAAAACATTTGATAAATTATTAAAAGATGAGAAAAGATATTACCAACTAGTTGTGAAAGTATGAATAGCTACAAGCCCGCGGTCCGTAGTTATTCAATAAAACTTGTATCTAAGGAAGACGAAGGCAAACATGTATGTCTTAACTCTACTACTTATATCACTTTATCCTAATACATAAATATAAACAGGTATCTCGGCCTGATAACAAGGAAAAAATAATATATACTAAGCTTTATCAAATTATCGGACTTGCTGAATAAACGTCGCCGTGGGACTACTTCCCTAGAAATGGTATGCACCTTCCTACCTATTTTTTTCCAAGCGATATAGCATTATGAAGTATGGGAGGTAAAAAAAGAAGAAAAAAACTATCTCTTTTGATACACGGGAAACTGCCCAAAATGGCCGCTTCCTCCTTCCCCAGCCAAATATCAATAAAGAAAACCGGAAGTGGAAAAACCAGGCATGACATAATAATTGTATCACGGCGAGAGATAATAAAGGCATTCCTACGTATATACAAAAGTACATCATAGTAGTAAATATATTATGACTCAAATATGGAAATTAGAATATCATAATACAAATCAGGATTAAAAGACAAATACAGAAGTCACGTCGTGACAAAACACACACACACACACACACACACACACGCACGAACGCTCGCTTGCACGCACGCACGCACGCACGCACGCACGCACGCACGCACGCAAGCACGCACGCACGCACGCACGCACACATACACACACACACCTGGATTCCTGGATTGTAGTTTAGGACCGAAGTCCTGGGCCACGCTGGTGCGCCGCCCTCAGTAGTACCTCGCTCTGGTTTGATGTAGCAGGCTGTTTCTGTCAGACGTTTGGTAATAGTGTGGTAGCGATGTTTTGACGGGTATTGTTCTTAGGAATTTGTTTCATCTGGTTTTGAAACTTAAGAGAGAGCCTGTGTGTTCTCCTAGTTACTTGGGGAGAAAGTTATATATCCTCGGACCGTGTACAACCATTGAATTATCTTTCAAGAATTGTAAGCTCATCCTCGTTCTCACTAAACGCGGGATAGTGGGCAATTTTTATCTTCTGCTGTTGTATGCCGTTCTGATTTCATCTTCGTTTTCCAGATTTGGTATCATTTCGTTAATTATTTTTCACACGTACATTGGCTACATATCTCCCCCTTCTTCTCTCCAATGAGTACATGTCCAAATGCCGTAGTCTCTGCCAGTAGTCCATGTTGTTCAGCCCTTCGATTCGGGCCGTGTACGTTCCTTGTACTGCCCTAGTTTTCTGATTTGGCCGATGTGTGTGGGTTCCATAACTGGCAGCAGTATTCAACCCATGGTAGTAGTATCATGGCCTTGCATAATATTATCAACGCAAGTGATTCTCTTGTTTTGAATGTTCTGAAAATCCATCCCATATTCTTTCTGACCTTTGCTACAATAGTATCAATATGACGATCGAAGTCGCTTATTGTTATTCCCAGATCTCGCAAGTGGTTGCTCTGGATTAAGATTCCTCTTTCCGGTGTTGTAGTCCTTGTCGGCCACTTCCTGTTTCGGGTGTCGATATCTCAATAATTCGAATTTTGTGCTGTTGAATATCATATTATAAATTTATGCCAAGTTATTTTATATACATCATCTTCAGGTCATCTTGTATCATTTAATAATCATCTTCACTTCTCACAAAGCCTAGGAGTCTAGTGTCGTTGCGAATGAGGTTGTTTTACAGAACTGTATACTCTGGTCGACATCACTGATATATACTTTTTTATTATTATGAGGAATAGCAAGGGCTAATTACCTATCCCTGTGCCACACCACCTCTGACTTCTTGGATTCGCTTCCTTCGACCAATACCGATTGACCTTATTATATCTGTGAAAAAGTTATCGATCCACTGTGTAGCTTACCTCTAATCCCAATATTATATATATATATATATATATATATATATATATATATATATATATATATATATATATATATATATATATATATATATATATTCCTCTTGATGACCCTTTGAAGGCGACGTGGTACACTGTCAGCAAGATTTTGAAGGAACTCAGGCTTAAATTCTTCCCAACACTTTCGGAGCTCCATTTCAAGCTTGGGGAGTGTAGAGGTGTCACGTGAGCGGAGTTTGCCTTTAATGATGGCCCCAAGATTTTCTATGGGTGATATATCGGGAGAATTACCTGGCCAGTCATCTACTCTCCCAATCTTGCAGTCATCAAGCCAATGTATCACATCTCAAGCTGTGTGGCAGGATGCTCCATCCTGTTGGAAAATCTGTGCCTGTGTCTTTTCAAAGCAGGCCTCCAGGTGGTCATTTAAAAGATCAAAATACACCACTTTGTTAACAGCTGTGTACTTTGGGAAAATAACTAAGTTCCCAATACCATGAAAAGTAAAGCAACCCCACACCATTAAACTGGGAGGGTGTTTTGTGGTCTTTCGTGTGTAGCGAGGCTCGGTGGGGTCTGAGCCGGGGCGACGGTACACTTTTGCTGGTCCTCCTCCACTCACACAAAATGTGCTTTCGTCACTCCACAGCACAGCCCGCCACTTGTCGAGAGGCCAATCTCTGTATTTCTTTGCAAAGTGAAGCCTTTTCTTCCTTTGGCGGTCATTTATCAGTGGCTTATTTCGCGCCCGGTAACACCTGTAGCCAAGGTCACGTTTCAAAGTTTCCTGTACAGTACGAAGCGACACATTACCAAGAAGAGTATGATTTTCCTCCTTCAGTTCTCTGGCTGTAAGGCTAGGATTGGCATCAAGCTGTCGCCTTAACACGTTTTTTTTTGTTTCCCAGGTTGTTTTTTTGGGAGCGGGAGATTCACCTCTCCGCCAGCATTAAATCGGCGGATCAAATTTTGTACTGTTCTAAGCTTTAGTCCTTTAAGCTTGCAAATTTCCTTATTATTGATCCCAGCCTTGTAAAGATCAATGATTGCTTGAATCGTTGTGCCATCCGTATGTTTTTCTCCCATTATGTAATCCAGCAAAAACAGGCAAAAACACGGGATGTAGGGGAACGCTGGAGGCTACAAGTTCAAAATCATGCAAACTGTCAACCGCCTATGGAGGGAGGAGAGGGAGGGAAACCCTCCCTCCCACACACCGGTGAGTGTGCAAGATGATGTACGTCGCTGTCAGACATACGATTCATGCCTTCTGCATTTTTTTATAGCTTGGGAAGCAGCTTTAAATCTGCGCGGTAAATCTCGATGAACGGATTCTGGCGCATAGATCATCCGCGCAAGCCTGTATATATATTTTTTTTACTTTTTTTTTTACTTTTTTTTTTTTTTACTTTTTTATATTCGGGCGGAAGTATGCGCTCTACTGAGTGTCCCCCCCCCCCCCGTAGTTGTACATGTGCTTCTGGGCGCAGTGGCCACAAATTGGTTCTTTTGCATGGCAGTGTGTTGTTTTGTGGCCATAACCCATGCATCTACCACATCGTTGCACCCAGTAGTGATCATACACTCTACATCTCGAAAGATGTAAATATATACACGGCTACCATCGTTCTCAATTGCTTTCCTGATGCGTGGCGATACAGAGACAACGGCAGTTTTGAAACCAGGTGTGTTGGGTTTCGTAAACAGCAGTTTCATATAATTATCTTGTTCCATTAGACTTGCTATATGTTCGTTTTTTTCTTGAAGTGACTGAATGATTTGTGAATTTTCAGTGATATCCGGTACAAATGCAATATAAACTTCGGGCTTCAGTTTGTGCTCACTAGCAATTTGGTGTGTATCGCACACACAAACACACACACACACACACTCTTGTTTCTCTTGTTTGTTTTGTTTAGAGGATAATGCCTCAGAGCCATAGTGATCTACCGCTGCTGCATATTAGTGTTGGCCGAAGCCACCACCCCGGGGGGGGGGGGTTACAAACCCCCGGCTGGCACCCGGTACCCATTCACTGCTGGGTGGACAGGGGCTAGGGATTTAAGAAAGACCACCCATCTATCTTTCGCTCCGCCCGGGGATCGAACCCGGGACTTCTCGGTTGTAAGCCGAGCGTGCTAACCACTACACTACGGAGTTCCCCATCACGCACGCACACACACACACACACACACACACACACACACACACACACACACACACACACACACACACACACACACACACACATGCGTAATATGAGTGTTTCGTCATAGGGAAATCACACCTAGTAAACATCCACCACTGTTTACTTCTTTTCTAGTCTTTGGACACAGATATGAACTATTTCTCTGGTATTTTAATTGTGGTGTTTTTTGCAGATTGGCACAAAACAAACATAGTTCTTGTCCTGTCATAGTTTGTCTGTCCCAGACAAACTTCTCTTTGTCTGGTACATGTTGAAGGGATAGGTATTAACGGTCGGTTTTTCTCCCTCCCAGTTGTTTGCTCTGTACAGGGGTCTTATTCACCCATGTATGGAGTATGTCTCACATGTTTGGGGGGATCCACTCATACAGCTCTCCTAAACAGGGTTGAGTCAAAAGTTTTTCGTCTCATCAACTCCCCTCTTCTGACTGATTGTCTTCCATATTTAAACCACCGCCGCAATGTTGCTTCTCTTGCAATCTTCTACCGTTATTTTCATGCTCAATGTTCTTCTGAACTTGCTAACTGCATGCCTACCCTCCTCCCGCAGCCTCGCTGCACAAGACTTTCTACTCATTCTCATCACTATTCTGTCCATCTTCCTAATGCAAGAGTTAATCAGTATCTTTACTCTTTCATCCCTTTCATTGGTAAACTCTGGAACTCTCTTCCTGTTTATATTTTTACACCTTCCTAAGACTTAAATCTTTTCAAGAGAACAGTAACAAGACACCTCCAGAACTAAATTGGCCCACCCCCCTTTCTTTATTATCTTACTGTCTTCTTTTTAGGGACTGGCAATTGAGCGGGCTTTGTGTTACCACTTTTTTTGTGCCCTCGGCCAGTCCTTTGTGATGCAAAAAGAAAAAAAAAATGTCACTGTTTCTCGCGGAACCCCTAACGGCCTCTCGCGGAACCTTAGGGTTCCGTGGAACCCCGGTTGAGAAACGCTGCTCTAGAGTCTAGTTGGATATAATATTTTGTAATACCGTCCAAACAGAAAGGAACTAAGTGCCAACTGTGATAGAATGTTTGTTTGTAACTTCAATGAACAGTATATAGGCATAGAGTATTTATCTATCAGGTAATATTACAGCTACATGACTTTTTAAGTAGAAACACTTTGAGCGCCCGTAACTCAAAACTCTGTTTTTCAAATCTTACATTTTTATGTAAAATGTTATGAACGGATTTTCATTAGCTGTGTGTTGTTGGATAGAAGAGAGCTAGGAAAACAATCCTGAGGATGCATGTAGCTCTATATAAAATTATCATATATAGCTGACAGTGAGAGATAATGGGTCAAAAATCAAGGGTTAAAATACAATTGTTCCAATTTTTTTTTATCACAACAGATGAATGGATCGTTGCAAACGTTAAGGGTGTTAGACTAAATATCCTCTAAATAGGACAACAAAAACACATCAAACATGTCTGAGATCATTTGCACACTTCTTGGCGCATCTAGCCGGGCATGACAATATAAAACTATTCATAAAAAAGTTTTTTTATTTCAATATTGATAAAAATTCCTATATAAGGTTTCTGAATCATTTATTTTAACGTCTGTAAATTTCAAGAAAATTTGTTGAAAAGAAAGGCATGCCTGATATGCCCCAAAATAACAAATCCAATCAGAATCAGAATATAAAAAGAGAAAGCAGGAGATGGGGAAGTGGGGACAGGGAGAAGAATAGATGGGTGAGAGAAAGGAGGCTAGTAAGAGAAAAAGTCTCCGGGGCTTGACCCAGGTGCTGTATGTGTTTGTATGTTGTTGTTGTGAGTCGATCTCGACCTAACGACACGCTTTCCCATCTCGCACGAGCAAACAGAAACCACTCTGGGGCGGCTTGGCAGGACATGGGCCTCGGAAGATGGTGCCCCGGACACACCCAGGATAACCCCGCGCCCACCCCCGCCGCCCACCAGTTCTTCAGTTTTGGTTTTTGTTCAATTTGCTACCCCAAAAACAATTGGAATACATAAGTACTTCTTGTTAACCTTGCTGATTGAAAAATGACCGTGTATTCAGTACCCCCCCCCAGTCCGCCAGCAGCCATCTTTAATATCTATTTACGGGTACTAGCAACAAGAAATCGCTTGACTAGCAATATTTTACTTGAAGCTCAGTCATCATAGTAACTGAAAAAAGTGTGGCAGGTATAAAAAAGCGGAGGGGATAGCGGGTTCTCGTAGGCCTTGGTCTATTATGACGATTTTAGGGTAATGCTGGAACCTCACACACCAAACACCCCCATCCCCTTGCTCAAGAGGGACTGTAACCGCCCGAATGTGCCAGCGAAAAATCCCAGGTAGCGAGCAAGGATTCAAACCGGATAACCACAGAATGATGCGCAAATGCTCTATCGACTGAACGATCGTGGTGGTGTGTTTGTGTGTGTGTCTGTGTTAGAGATGGGCACCGCAAACGCACTTCCGCATACGCTGATCCAAAGACTACTGTATACTGGACTTGTTACTCATGCCCCGCGCCAACCCAACCAATACCAGTGGAGGACGATCGGCAAGGTAAAAATGTGTCTCGAACATCACTCCCATTTCCCTTCCAATGGTTTATCAGTATAAATTATATACTTTATCTTCGTAAATGTTTGTTATATAATATTATCAAATAAAAAAACAGTAAAACACACTAAATAAATGCCATTATGAGACTCTGAAGAAATATGCATGAACTTAATATTCACTTAAACTCTTCGCCATTTTATATTTTGCGAGACAACATTTAACATAAAACATATCGATAGAAGCGGAATTTTAATTAGCTTTCCATTGAATATTTAGTTTTTATGATAGATGAATTAGCACTATGCATAAATTAGCGTAAACTAAAAAAATAACATCATCAATCGGATCGGCAAGTAAAAAATTGTTCCATGAATACAGTAGACTATGATTTATCAGTATAAATGATACACTGTTATCTTCGTAAATGTTTGTTCTATAATATTATCAAATACAAAACTGTAAAATATACTAAAGAAATGCCATTATGAGACTTAAGAAATATGCTTGAACTTAAATTTTTCGTCATTTAATATTTTGAAAGAAAACTTTTTACATGAAACATATCAATAGACGCGGAATTGTATTAGCTTTCCATTGATGTATTTCGTTTTCTGATAAATGAATTAGCACCATGCAATTTTTTATTTATTTATATATATATATATTAACTCTACCTTCGATTGCGAGGATTAGAGGCCATGAGCCTCTAATCACAGGCGTCACTATAAAAATCCTGCCTGCGCCACCACGGGCGAGGACCAACCATCACAGCCCTCAAGTGAACCTCCAGAGCCTGCCATCCGAGCCCTGGGTCACCACTGCCTACAGGCGCTATAGGCACACATGTAAAAAATATATATATATATATATATATATATATATATATATATTATATATATATTATATATATATACCCGCAGACCCGGGTCATCACACGGGTCATACCCGTGTGACGCCTGTGATTAGAGGCTCATGGCGCCCCCCTGTGTCCTCCGATGCACTCGCAATCGACGGTAGAGTTGATGGGCAGGACATGTGGGTGTTCTTAGGCCACTCGACGGTGCAGAAAGATTTTGGTTTTCGTCGGGGATCGAACTCGGGTCACCGAGAACGCCAGTCGGAGACTCTAACCACTCTGCTACCGCCTCCCCTTTAACCGTTTAAGGGGAGCATCTAAGCCAGTTTACCTTTAAATATGCATTCCTTACTTTTTGCCATATTCTCATAGAACATCGCCAGGGGCAACTCGTCCGCACCAATTTAAATGTCTATTTGCCGTTATTTAAAGGTCTGCGGGTCAGACAGAATTAAAGGCCCCGTGTGAGCCCCCCATATTAGTAATGATAATCTGGGTTCTCTAAAAGCTAGAAACATCGGGTTTTTTGCATTGAAAATATATGTCTGGCAAGGAAACTAGAGTGTGTATCTTTGAACAGTTACTGAGCGGATCAGTTACCTCTCCGCCATGACGTAGGCATACCGTAGGCTTTTTTGTCTGCAGTTCAGAGGTTCACAATGGCGAAAAGTAAGAAGGCACGCAGAAGACAAGAAATATACATAGCAGCAAGACAGACACAGCTACAGAGAAGAATAGAAGCAGCAGAATGTAAATCAGGGTCGGTAGTCACGGCACCCGCCCGCCGTGGCGTGCACTTCAAGCCCCTCACAAGCCATACAAGACTGCACCAGTCCAAGCACCTCTTGGCACCCCAAGCCACTTCCATCACTACCTCTCCCATCTTCATCTCCATCTCCAGAGAAGGTGCCATCCTTGAATGTATTTATGAACAGTACACAGCTGCGCAATCTGTTCATAAATATGATATGTGGCAAGTGTAAGAAGAAGTTGAAGGTTTGCAACATCTGCCTACACCGCCTCTGCCCAAGAGAAAAGAGACAGAAAGAGACACCAAACACCAAAGAACATAATGAAGAAGAGAAGAGCAGAGAATAGCGACGAAGAAAGCAAGACTGGAAGGAAGAAGGGCAAGGAGGAAAGTTCTTGGTACCAGGCCGGGGCGTACAAGGTGGTCATATAGATTCCTATCTCACCCCCATGCACTATTTACTGAAAATGTCGTTTTTTGAGTATGTTACATTGTAAAGTATGTTCTAAGATAAATGTATACATTGTTTCATAATGATATGTTTTTTCATAACTTTTTAACGTATAAGTAAAGGTAAGCAAAACTTTAAACGCGTTTTCCTCAAAACCAGAAATCTTTAACTTTAAATGAGATCTTCTCAAAAAGTTACCAACCAATATACGATTTGTTTTCTTTGTTAAATAGAGGTATAAATGGAAAATAATTGCATGCCAGATTATTGCTCTAACTGAAAATCCTATTATTTAATTGAAGAATCATTAGGAAAAAAGTGTTGAAAAAACTGTGTAAAAAAAAAAATTCCCTAACAATTCATTTCTATCCTATCTCAAATTCCTGGCATGGGAATGTAGCGTAATGTCTTGTCTACCTACAATGTCAAGCAAAATATCGTAAGTCCATTTTTTGTAGAGAAGATCCGATTTAAATATACGGTGAAAAACCTACAAAATGGCTTTTAACTCAGAAACCATAGACTTTAAAGGTACAAAACTATTGAACAAAATAATATACATTCTAATATCTATTATGTGTAAAAATTTCAGCTTGATTGGGTAAGCAATAATGGAGATATAAATTTCCATTAGATGCTCCCCTTAAGTGAATATAAAGTTCATGCATATTTCTTCAGTCTCATAATGGCATTTCTTTAGTGTATTTTGCTGTTTTATATTTGATAGTATTATAGAACAAACATTTACGAAGATAACAGTATATCATTTATACTGATAAACCATAGGAAGAGAAATGGGAGTGATGTTCGAAAATGTCAGGAATCGCGGTATTGGCTTCCACTGGAAATAGCCCAAACTGAGTAGCAAGTCCAGTATACAGTAGTCTTTGCCTGATCCTAATTTGGGGGAGGCGGTAGCCGACTGCTTAGCGTCTGGAAGTGGCAACCTCTTGGTGTACTGAGTTCGAATCTTGCCAAGTGCTTAAATCTTTCAGCAATCGTACATTGGCCTAAGAACACCCATATGGTGCCAATTAATTATACCGTCAATTGCAAGTGCATTGGAGCGGAGAACACAGGTGGGCAGCATGAGCCTCTAATCACAGGCGCCACTATAAAAATCATGTCTGCGCCACCACGGGCGAGGTCATACCATCACAGTGCTCAAGTGTGTGGTGGTTCGAACCCAAACTATCGAACAACCACACAGAGTCACACACGCCCACAGCTCGGGAGCTTCACAATACGGACTCGAGAGGAAGGCTCGACCAAATGCGATGTTATGTAGGGAACTCAAGACTGAACCACCGGCAGAGCAGCCAGGAGTCAGCCGCGAACACTCCTTCTCCACACCGCAGTATCGCCCTCTCATCACCCTGCCTCACCCATCATACCTGTGCTACCTCACTGGTACCCTGGTCGTGGTGCAGGGTCTACCCGTGGTTACGCTCGCTGGTCAAGCCACACCGTGTAGCCCCATCACCAGGGAGCAGTGTCGCCACGCAGACCCGCCGTGTTTGCACCGTCACATCGACTGGATTACTGGATTTTACTTTGAACTAAAACTGTTAAGTTGGTGTTGGGTTGTGAACAGTAAGAGCCCCAAGGCACTTAGTGTTTGTTTTCCCGCATAGTGTGGGAAACATGTCATGTAGTGACACGTCAGTGTCATGTAGTAACGTGTCATGTAGTGAGTGACACGCTACATGAGTTTCCAGGCCCTACCAATATACCATCCATGCCATTTATGTCACTTTTTTTTTCTTTCTCTTACATCTTGGCCTATAGCGCCTGTAGGCAGTGACCTCCAGGGTTCGGATGGTAGACCCTGGAGGCTCACTTGAGGGCTATGATGGTTGGCCCTCGCCCGTGTTGGGGCAGGCAGGATTTTTATTGACGCCTGTGATTAGAGGTTCATGCCGCCCCTCTGTGTCCTCCGATGCACTCGTAATCGAAGGTAGAGTTAATGGGCAGGGCATGTGGGTGTTCTTAGGCCACACGACGGTGCAGAAATGTTTTAAGTGGATTTATGGGTCTCACTCAGGATCGAACTCGGGTCTTGAGAACGCCACCCGGTGACGTTAACCACTCTGCTACCGCCTCCCCGATGTCACTGCCTACAGGCGCTATATGATCAGAGAATATTTCATATATTTGGAAAATCTGGGAATACATTCCTTACCAAGAAAGTTCTTCACCAATGTGTTCATAAAGGAATTAAGACTATTTTGTCTCGGAATAGTCTTTGTAATTCCTTAACTAAGTCATTTTATTCAGTCCTCTACCAAACCCGACATCATACACTGCCAGGTTCGTTCTCTCATAATATCTTATTATTTTAATTTCCAATTGTCTTGCGTGTTATTTATAGGAAAATATAATTATATTCTCATATAACTCATAACTTTTTTTCGAACTATATAGTTTCTACTAATTGTAATAATGTTTTTAGACTGATGATGCCAATAGTTTGGCGAAACTTTGCTCATTAAGCCCCAAAACATGTGAAGAAGAGCGTTTACGTTGCCCTGAAAACCATATATGTATATATATATATAGATATATATGTATGTATGTGTATGTATATTGGTAGTTTGTCCATACTTGTCATCAGCGCCCCGATGTGATAGCTCAAATTTCACCTTTGTCCTCATTGTGACTCCTCACTCAGTGGATCAACTCATGTGCAAACTAAGGGGAAATAATTAATATAAGTACACTACACTCTAAATTATATTTCATTGATATGATATCGGACCCTTAACCTCAGACTCTTCATACAGAGACCTTTGGTGACAATTCCATCTTGAACGTGTATATGTTCCTCATCTTGAAGACCAATCTCAAAAAGTTATCGGAGGTCAAACTCGCTCTTTTGACCTTCATGACGTCTAATCCCTGGAAGAACAATCTTTCCACGGTTGCAGATTTGGGTATGGTCGTGTTGTACTTAAACACATTACACAGGCGGCACGGGAAAGAACGTGGAACATGGCCTGCTCAAGCAGCTTGTTCTTATGATTCTCTGAGCATCAACTCACTATTTTTCCCCATCGTGTTGGACAGGCGGGTGGAGTTGGTGCCCTCTGTAGCTGTGTGTCCTGGGGTCTTCAAAGCCTGGAAATATCAAGTACATTTACATCAAACAATCTAACTAATTTGTTTAAGTAATGGGAATTATAAAAAAATATACTGTTATTTATAGATATAGTCCTTAGATTTTCAGAAGATATATTATTGTATTTGAATTATGAATATTACAATAATGTATATTCATTACGCTCAAGATTACTAATATAATGACTTGGAGTGATGAACGGTCACAACTGAACTAAAGTTGTAGTAAATCACGATAAAATCAGTAAGTCTCACATTGAAGAACTCATCCTCATCCTCATCTTCTGAGGTATCCAAAACAGCCTGCTCCGTGATATCGAACAGCAGCCTGGATTTCACGGCATCCCCATTTGCAGGGTTGAAAAGGCGAATCACAGGCAGCTTGAAGAGGGGGTGGGCTGTGGCAATCAGTAAGTCCACGTTATCAAAGAGGGAGAGGAACATGGCTTTGAAACCCTTGGGTCTCCTATCACTAAGAGTGTTCTCCAAGAGGTACTCCAACAATGGCCGGGCATATTTGAATGGCTTAGCCTTCCAAACCCGGAAACTGTCTCGGAGTACATAATATAGGGTAGGAAGCAAGACTCATGTAGGCCTCCCTCTGCATTTGGAGTTTGTCGAGGCTGGTCACCACTGGCTTCAATACAGTGAGGCACTCGTTGATAATATCTTTATCAACTTGGTTGAAGGGGATTATGCTATTTTTTATGCAAATCATTTTGATCTGGGCCAGCTTCTTATCCAGTATCTCACTGAGGACCTCCATAGTCATAGAGGGAGTTCCAACGAATGACGTTTGGGGCTCTCAGCTTCCTGCCCACTCCCCTCTCGATGTTGGTTGCGGTGGTTGGCTTTCGGTACTGTTTGTGCCACAGAGCTTTGGCTTTCTCTTTCAACTAATAATGCACTATTTTAAAAATCTACGTTTACGATATTGAAATATAGAATAATCATACAATTTAACATAAATAAAATTAACTTAGTTCTGTACTAACAAGTTGCTGACAAATGGCAAGCCAAACCTATCAGAGCTTTCTATTTTATATCATATACTATGCCATAGATAACAGTAGAACTGGATGTGACACTCAGCAACTACGCGCGCTGGACGCTGCAGTACTGGCCCCATGGTCAGTCTGCTGGCCCATTCCCTTGCTGCATATGACTATCATATAGACTGGTTTATCAGTATATATGATATACTGTAATCTTCGTAAATGTTTGTTCTATAATATTATCAAATAAAAAACAGTAAAACACGCTAAAGAAATGCCATTACGAGACTGAAGAAATATGCATGAACTTAATATTCACTTCAACTGTTCGCCATTTAAAACTTTGCCAGTCAAATTTTATCATGAAGGGTATCAATAGAAGCGCAATTTTATCAGCTTTCCATTGATAGGAGATAGGAGAGGAGATGATTGAGAAAAGACAAAATAAATGGATGCAAGCTTTACTGAAAGATCTGAGAAAGACTGGAGTCATGAACCAGGGTGTGAGGTGTGAGACAAAGGTGGGTATAAGGAAAAAAATGAGAAAGTTGGACACAAGAGAATGGGTGAATGAAATGAATGAAAAAACAAGTTTGAAAATATATAGAAAATGGAGAAAAGAGAAGGGAGGCCAAGAAGAAGTATACAGTAATGACCAAGCTTCAGAACTACTGTTTAAGTGCAGGACAAACAACCTACAACTAAATGACAGAAGGAGGTTCTGGGAGAAGAAATAACTTGTGATTTGTGTGGGGCAGAAAAGGAGCACTTAAAACATTTTCTGTTATGGTGCCCAGCCTACAGTAATGAAAGAAAGAAAAGTGTGAGGCTACAACAACCTTACCTAGAGGAGGAAGAGGATATAGTGGGGGAGTATTTGTTTGGAGAGGGGAATGTGGAAGAAGCAAAAAGAACAATCAACAGTTTTTGGATGACCAGAGAAAATAAGAAGAAAGAAACTAATAAGATAGAATAAGAGAAGAAAACTAATTAAAGACTCAGACAGCAAGAAGAAACACGTCAGGGAGTGCCATTGAAAAAGGCCTGACTCTCGACCAACAACTGAACTGAACTAGGCCCCTATGATTGAGTCGGCGAGGGACGTGGGATGTCACAGCCTAGCCTACCACCGCCAAACCTTGTTTCTAGTATTTCCTGACCTTGACACTTAACAAAGCTTACAGTAACATCTAAGTTATCTCAATGATATTATTACAACACACATATAATGTTTATATGAGTTTCAACCAAAAAAATTGTAAAAAAGCATCATACTTACAAAGCAAGGCAGGAAAAAAGGGTTGGGAGGCACACGTACGTTCTTTGTGTATGAATGTTTACTGATAACTGCAGCATTGGTTGACTGGCGGAAGAGCAGCGTCCCCTAACGGATCCCACTCACCCTGGACGGTGCACTCAGCTGCGCAGGAATAGTGTTCAAACTCACCACGGCCACTTGGAAATTTGCATACATAATTGCATAAATGCAAATCCGCAACGTTTTAATCTTCCGCACATCCGTAAAAGAATTCGGACTTCCGCACTTGCGGAGTTGTGGTTTGTAGAATGTTTGCTTGCGGACGTGCCCTCCTATATATGTGTGTGAGTGTGTGTGTGTATTCATCTAGTTGTATTTTACAGGGCCTGAGCAACGCTCGTATGGCCATGTCTCCATATCAACATTTATTTTATCATTCATCCCTAGTGTTTAGTGTTGGCCGAAACCACCACCCCGGGAGGGGGGTCAAAAACCCCCGGCTAACACCCGGTACCCATTCACTGCTGGATGGACAGGGGCTCGGGATTTAAGAAGACCGCCCGTCTGTCCTCGCTCCGCCCGGGGATCGAACCGTGGCCACCGAGATGACAAGGCCTGATGCATCGCCCGTGACGTCACACCATGTAGATCCCACCCGCTCCGCTCCCCGTACAAGTTTACCTACCTAATATATTGTTTATCAGTATAAAAGATATACTGTTATCTTCGGAAATGTTTGTTCTATAATATTATCAAATAAAAAATCGTAAAACACACAAAAGAAATGCCATTATGAGACTTTCAAGAAATATGCATTAACTTAAACTCTTCGCCATTTAATATTTTGCTCGAAAACTTTTTACATGGAGAATATCAATAGAAGCGGAATTTAATTAGCTTTCCATTGATATATTTCGTTTAGTCATAAATGAATTAGCAGCATGCATAAATTAGCGTTAACTAAATATTAAAAATCATGAAATCGAGTAATTTCCTACCTAATATATGTTTATCAGTATAAAAGATATACTGTTATCTTTGGAAATGTTTGTTCTATAATATTATCTAATAAAAAACCGTAAAATACACAAAAGAAATGCCATTATGAGATTTTCAAGTAATATGCATGAACTAAACTCTTCGCCATTTAATATTTTGCGAAAATACTTTTTACATGGAGAATGTCAATAAAAGCGGAATTTAATTAGCTTTCCATTGATATATTTCCTTTCCTGATAAATGAATTAGCAGCATGCATAAATTAGCGTTAACTAAGTAAATAACATCATGAAATCGGGTAATTTTTCCCGATTGATGAGGTTATTTATTTAGTTAACGCTAATTTATGTATGGTTCTAATTCATTTATCAGAAAAGGAAATATATCAATGGAAAGCTAATGTGATTCCACTTCTATTGATGTTCTCCATGTAAAAAGTTTTCACGCAAAATATTAAATGGCGAAGAGTTTAAATTAATGCATATTTCTTGAAAGTTGGTGGCCACGATCGAACCCGGGACTTCTCGGTTGTGAGCCGAGCGTGCTAACCCTTACACTACGGAGTCCCCCTGGAGTGTGTGTGCGTGTGTGTGTGTGTGTGTGTTTGTGTGTGTGTTTGCGTACGCGCTCTTATGCTCATCCAGCAAAAAAGTAAATTATTAACTACTGCTTGAAAGTAGCATTTCAAAGATGATGTATGTGCTTTTTTTTTTACGTTTGAGCCTATAGTGCGTTTAGGTTTTTTTTATCTCCATTTCCTTGCTTGGCTCCGATGGTTGACATAATGTTAAGTGATTTTCCTTACCTAATGAGGGGCAGCAGGGCGCGTGAAGGGGTTGGGGCTGACACCACCACCTGACAACCCGTCATGTACCGCCTAACCACCTGCACGGCTCCCTGTACCACGCCCTCCTGCCACTTATCAGCGCCACGCCACGCCCCCTGCCATGTCACGCCCTCCACCTGCACCCTCATGACTAGGGTGCAGGAAAGCATGAACACGGCTGTGCTTGTCGCGCCCACCATACTGCTGAAAGGATATAATGGTGTATGGATGCCGGAATGACACTCTAGAACCATATGTAATAGTAATACCAAGGGAATGGAGAGAGAGAGAGAGAGAGAGAGAGAGAGAGAGAGAGAGAGAGAGAGAGAGAGAGAGAGAGAGAGAGAGAGAGAGAGAGAGAGAGAGAGAGAGAGAGAGAGAGAGAGAGAGAGAGAGAGAGAGAGAGAGAGAGAGAGAGAGAGAGAGAGAGAGAGAGAGAGAGAGAGAGAGAGAGAGAGAGAGAGAGAGAGAGAGAGAGAGAGAGAGAGAGAGAGAGAGAGAGAGAGGTCATTACATAACCAAATCAAGAAGCTACAAAAGAAGATATACAAACATGTATTGTTGACGCCAGTCAGGGGCAGATTGGCCATAGGGCAGACCGGGCTGTGTTCCGGTTGGCCGGAGGGTCTGAGGCCGGTCTGAGTTCCGGCCGGGACGACCCTCTGTAGGTCAGTAGTGCGGAAGTTCTTCTAAAGCTTTATCTGGCTCTAGTCAGGCCTCACCTAGACTATGCGGTTCAGTTTTGGTCTCCATATTACAGGATGGATATAGCCTTGTTAGAAACAGTGCAGAGAAGGATGACCAAAATGATACAAGGGATGCGTAACTTTAGTTATGAGAGGAGATTGAAGTTATTAAAATTACACTCACTCGAGAGACGCAGAGTAAGGGGCGATCTGATAGAAGTTTTTAAGTGGATAAAGGGATTTAATAAAGGAGAGGTAGGAAAAGTTCTTACGGCTTTTAACCAGGGTAGAACAAGAAGTAACTGATTCAAGCTGGAAAAGCGTAGATTTAGAAAGGAAATAGGGAAAAACTGGTTCACAAATAGGGTGGTGAATGAATGGAATGGTCTCAGTAGACAGGTAGTTAGTGCGAAGTCATTAGGGAGCTTTAAAGAGGAGCTGGATAGGTTCATGGATGGGGATGAAAGGTGGATATAGTTAGTGTTAGGTGACAGGAACTACCACGTGTAGGCCTCGCGGCCTCTTGTAGCTTCCTTATTTTCTTATGTTCTTATGTTCTTATGGTCAGTATAGTCTACTGGAATTCCACAAAACCTTGTTTTGGAAGCTAACAAATGTTTTATTGTCTTTAGTTGTTCTTTAGGTGCGACTTATTGAATATCAACCGGGTGCAATGGTGGCACCCTTGGGGAATTGTTTTATTTACGGAATTCAAAATGGCCGCCAGCCGTATCCAGCAAAAAAATTTTTTTTATCATAACTCTCCTCCTAGTTTACATACAGACTTGATTTTAGTGTCAAAATTTATGTTTTAAAGGTCATAGAATGCCATGGAATATGTCTTTAATGTTTTTTTTTTATTTCTATATGAAGTTTGAGAATTGAACACTATCTAATCGCTAAACATAATAGCTGAAACACTTAAGAAGCACTGTCCTTTTCATCACCATCCTTTTGTTCAATTCTTACAGTTGTAACTGTATTTAGGTTAACAGTCCTATGACACTAATGAAACTAGAACACTTGACCAGCATTGTCCTATTCATCACCATCCTCTTGCTCAATTCTTACAGCTGTAACTGTATTTGGGTTAACGCAGTCCTCATCTCCTCGACAAGCACAGAAGACTGTGCACGATATCCGGTTATTAGAGCAGCTACAGCGCATGCTGGAGCAGGGAGTTGCAGTAGCACACCCACATTTGATTAGCTATAGCACATCAAGTGGAGCTGGAGACACATTTGATGGTAATGCAACTGGTTCTACCTTCTGTGTTACACCATTCATTGACCATCCATAGTGGACTGGGTTTATGTCTGGAGGGTCACTTTGAAGAGCATTCCTCCATATTGCTGTCAGGAAATGTGCCCTGTGCACAAAAGCTTCAGTAGTTGGAGGAAGAGTCATCAATTTAGTTGCTGAATTCAGCTTCTGGTTGGCAGTTTTCTTTAACCAAACTTGGTAGCGAACTGCCGTCATGTTCGATTCTCCAGTTATGCCATAGCAGGATGCAATGAATGTGGTGCATTGGGCTACTACATCCCCCATGGTTTCACTAAGTACTCCAAGCTTTGTGAGCTTCTTTCCACTTTTCAGCATTTTCAATACAGTTCCTTTACTCAAACCATGGAGGCAAGAGACTGTATCACATCCTGATGGTACATGTTACATACATAGTACATGCTGGAAGAATGTTATACTGGGATTAGCAGTGATATCAGCAAGTTTGCTGATGATACTAAGTTAGGTAGGATTATTGGATCACAGTCTGACGTAAACATATTGCAGGGAGACTTAGATAAACTTAACGAGTGGGCAGTTAGATGGCAGATGGAATTTAATATTGATAAATGTAGCGTTATGAATGTTGGTAGAAAAAACCCTGGTAATAGATACACCATAAGCAATGTATCGCTGAAAAGATCAGAAGGTGAAAAAGATCTTGGAGTGAGGGTGAGCCCAGACCTCCGACCTAGGAAACAATGTATTGAGGCCAGAAATAGAGCTAATAGAGTATTAGGATTCATTACCAGAAGTGTTAAAAGTAGAAGTGCGGAAGTTATTCTAAAGCTTTATCTGGCTCTAGTCAGGCCTCACCTAGACTATGCAGTTCAGTTTTGGTCTCCATATTACAGGATGGATATAGTGTTGTTAGAAAAAGTGCAGAGAAGGATGACCAAAATGATACAAGGGATGCGTAACTTTAGTTATGAGAGAAGATTGAAGTTATTAAAATTACACTCACTCGAGAGACGCAGAGTAAGGGGCGATCTGATAGAAGTTTTTAAGTGGATAAAGGGATTTAATAAAGGAGAGGTAGGAAAAGTTCTTACGGCTTTTAACCAGGGTAGAACAAGAAGTAACGGATTCAAGCTGGAAAAGCGTAGATTTAGAAAGGAAATAGGGAAAAACTGGTTCACAAATAGGGTGGTGAATGAGTGGAATGGTCTCAGTAGACAGGTAGTTAGTGCGGAGTCATTAGGGAGCTTTAAAGGGGAGCTGGATAGGTTCATGGATGGGGATGAAAGGTTGATGTAGGTAGTGTTAGGTGACAGGAACTACCACGTGTAGGCCTCGCGGCCTCTTGTAGCTTCCTTATTTTCTTATGTTCTTATGTTCTTATGTTATCCACTATGTCAAAATGTTTCTCTGCTGTGGCCTTGATGTTGCAACTCTTGCGGGATGGGCTTGTACCAACCATCACCATGTCACAGGTCAGCTTCTCGCTCTTGTAGTAGTGTACTAACAGTACAAATACATCTGTGTCATCGGAAACAACACGGATGCTCTATCCCAGAATTGGCTATTCTAACAACTTGCAGTGGTATGATAATGTCTGCTTCCTCATGAGTGGTTCGCAGGTCGTGTCTCTCTGTGATAGTATCGTATGTAATCTGTATGGGTTTTGGGTTTGATCCTGTGATGACATGGTGATTTCCATTTCTGGGAAAGGTATCATTCTGTTTTCTCAGGTATCCACAGAGTAGTTGGATGAGCTGCTTTTTATTGTGCGATACAGCCAGGCAGACTTTCTTGGGAGGGAGAGGAGTTGTGAGATATAGCTTGTGTGTTCTGCTTGCTTCTTGGCCTGCAGTACGAGTTGCTTCCTTGATGCTTCCATCATAATACCTGTCAAAGATCAGGTAGGTGTCAGTTGTCTGGATATGATTTACTATATAGCTGGATACATTCTGGATATATTGTTGCACAGTCCCGTTTGTAGGCCATGCGATGATCCACAACATTGCACAACCATTAATCAGTATGGAGTCAGATGGAGTTGACTGACGATCCATGAGTTCCACTTGGATGCTCGATGTCGACTTTGATTTGGTGATTCGTAAATCCCCATTTTCATCAAACATTGATGGAGGGACACCTGCCAATTCATATCCCAGTACATCTTTTATATCAATGTATCTGGTCTTCTGCAGACACATAACTCTCGAGTAGATCAATGATGTGTCATAGACTCCAACTCCATCCATGTTGAGGTTTTTCTTTGATGCTGCCATTGTGATACCAGTCTTTGTTAATGGTTTATAAAAATGATCTGGCCATCCTTTTTCAAAAACCTTCATGAAATTCTCTCCAAGCTGTACAGAGTCCTCAACATTTACAGTGACTGGTGTGATCTGGCCTGTAACAATGTTGACAAGGCAATTTGGAGCATGTGCTGTAGGGTCTAGTGGGTCAATACAGGTGGCTAGTTTGTCTTGGATCGATCACGATCTGCAGCATCCCTTTTAATTATAGATGGACATTCCTCCTTGTGTACTGTGATGTCAACTTGGGTCTCATTATTGGCCAATTATAGGACATCTTTCTTCAACTGGGAGCATATGTGAAGACTCAATGTCCAGCGCTTAAGAGCAGGTGGCTTCAGTGAGATCCCAACTATGCCCCCTTGGCTGTGACCATATCGCATGAAGGTCGATTCGATGTATAGATGTATTTTTCATCAAGTTCATTGGATAAGTTTTCATGCAAACTGTCTCCTCGATTCAAACTAGCAGTTCTCAGTCTTTTCACACCAACTAAGGTACCACCATCAGAACCACCACCACATTTAACATAGTCTTTCAAAATACAGCTTTGGTTATCCATCCTGTTTGCTCTTTATCTGAAAACAGAGAAAACATGCATGAAAATATACAAAACCAGGGCTGTAATAAAATTTTGGTGAAAATGTTCCTCAAACATAAAAGAAACCCACAATAAAAACATTCAAGACATATTCTATGGCATTATATGACCTTTAAAACATATATTTTGACACTAAAATCAAGTCTTTTATGTAAACTAGGAGGAAAGTTATGATAAAAAATGTATTTTGCTAGATACGGCTGGCGGCCATTTTGAATTCCGTAAATAAAACAATTTCCCCAAGGGTGCCATCATTGCACCCGGTTAATATTCAATAAGTTGCACCTAAAGAACAACTAAAGACAATAAATCGTTTGTTAGCTTCCAAAACAAGGTTCAGCAAAAATATCCATTTGGCTACTAGACAATATGGTACGGTTGTGAGAGAAGTTTATGCCCAGAGCCCGTATGCCTCGTCTGGCTGAAGCCAAACGAGACGTCTCCTCCCTCCCTCTCCCTTCTTCTAGCTATTGAATCTGAAGGAGCAGGGCCACAGGGCACACCGAGCTGTGTCCCGGTGGGTCAATGGATCTGAGGCCCGCCGCCGCCGGCGACCGGGGGCCAGACTCGAGTACGAACTAGACGAACAGTGGCTATCGGGATTATAACCTGGTTATACTCTTTGTACGAAATTATAGGTAGTACAACATTTTATGAAGCAATTTATAAGAGAGAGAGAGAAAGAAAGATAATCTGTTTATAGCATGGAGGTATAATAATATAAATCCAATGAATTCCAACGCATTTATAGGAGATCGTTGACGTTGAGACAGCGAGCTTGACCTCAAAACCCTCCTTTTGGCACCTGGTCCACAACAAACTGTACAGTTTCATGACACCACGGGCCACACACCTCCGCGTACTGTAAAAAAAAAAATCTAAATATAGCCCACTTAGCTACCAATCCCTATAAAGAAGACTAAGATAATATAGAAAGGGGGGTGAGCCAATTTAGTTCGGGAGATGTCTTGTTACTCCTCTCTGAAAAAAGAAAATGTTGTAGGACGGTGGAAGAATAGAAACAGAAAGAATGTTCAAGTGTTTACCAGTGAAGGTCATGGAAGAGTAAAGATACTTGATAACTCTTGCATTGGAAAATGGACAGAATAGGGGTGAAAATGAGTAGAAAGCTTTGTGCAGCCAGGCCGCGAGAAGGGGGGAGGCATGGAGTTATAAGCAAGTTCAGAAGAGATAGCAAGTTCACGAAAATAATAATAGAAGATAGCAAGAGAAGCAACATTGCGGCGATTATTTAAAGATTGTAGACAGTGAGTCAGAGAAGGGGAGTTGATGAGACGAAAAGCTTTTGATTCTACCCTGTTGAGGAAAGCTGTATGAGTGGATCCTCACAAACAATTGAGACATACTACATATACGGGCGGATAAGGCCCCTGTACATAGATAGCAACTGGGAATGAGAACAAAATGGACGCAGACGCAAGAGGACACTTAACTTCTTAGAAGCTGTTTTAGTAAGACATTAGATGTAAGATTTTCAGTTCAATTTTTTAGTAAAGGGTAGTCCAAGAATGTTCATTGTAGCAGAAGACAGTTGAGTGTCATTGAAGAAGAAGGAATAGTTGTCTGGTAGGTTTTGTTGAGTAGATAGTTGAAGAAATTGAGTTTTTGAGTCGAGTAGATAGGTGAAAAATTGCGTTTTTCAGTCATTGAACAAAAGAAGCTAGGTTTGCTTTGTCCCAATCAGAAATTAAAAATGGTCAGAAGTTAAGCGCTTTGTGGCAATTATCCGTGAGTCACTTATTTCCTGTTATATTGGACGCCTAATGAACGACGTTGAAAAATGCAGGGTATAATCTTCAGTAAAGGAGTGGCTAGGGCATTGGGCCAGATTGTCAAATGTCTTCTTCGGTGAAGAATGTCTTCGTCACGTAATTTGGTACCGTCAAACTGTTTTGAGCCGCGACGGATATCGTGGCACCGCGGTGAAGGTAAAGAAACGAAGACCAAGCACAGACCATGTCTTCACCATTCCCTTCGCGGGCGCTGATCTCCTCTGTACTTTTCATCCCATTATTGGATAAGATAAAGACATTTCAGTGACTTTGTGTTACTTTTTACTTGTTTATTGACGAAATTATCCTTTGTGCGTAATAAAAAGAGTGGTTTGAAATCTCACCGGGAGACACAGGCGGGCTGGGCTTGGCGGTGCAGGCGGCGTCTGGCAGGCGCGCTGGCAAATGCGGGGCGGAGCTGGGCGGGGCAGGGCCGACTTGTTTTCCTACTTTCGTATTAATTCAGTCACGCCTCACTTCCCTGGATTTTAAGACACTAACTATTCCCAACCAAGTTTCACTGATTTTTCTGAAGGAAATACATTGTTGCACAGCACAGACGTGGCATAGTACTCCTTCCAGCATACCAACCTTACCGTGACGGGACTACATGAAGGGAAAAGACGCGGAAGGATTCAACTTTACCCTGGCTTCCCGTGTAGCGCAAAGAACTCGCCGTGCGGTCCCGTCATGGGAAGGGAAAGGTGACATTTAACAATTTGGCCCTTTAAGTTAGACTTAGAAGATCATTAATGAATAATAGAAAGAGTGATTGATAGGACAGAACCCTGAGGAACACCTTTATTACTAGACTTAAGAGAAAAACAATGACAGTCTACAGTAGCTTCTATAGAATGGTTAGAAAAGAAACTTAAGATTAAGGTGCAGATAGAAGGATAGAAACCGAATAAGTGTAGTTTAAAAATTTAGGATTTGTGCAAGACTGTCTATCAAGACCTTTTGATATTTCAAGGGCAACATCATAAGTTTCACCAAAACTTCTAAAGGAGGATGACCAAGATTCAGTTAGGAAAGCTATAGAAGATCGCCAGCAGATCGCCCTTTATTTTACGGAAATCGTACTGACGATCAGATTGAAGATTATGAGCAGATGGATGCTTAAGAATCTTCTTATTAAGTATAGATTCAAAAATTTTAGAAAGGCAGGAAGTCAAAGCTATAGGATGGTAGTTAGAAGGATTAGAACGGTCACCCTTCTTAGGGATAGACTGAATGTAAGCAAATGTCCAGCAAGAAGGAAAGGGGGAAGTAGATAGACAAGGACGGAAAAGTTTGACCAGGCAGGGTGCAAGCACAGAAGCACAGTTTTGAGAACAATAGGAAGGATTCCATCAAGACCGTGAGCCTTCCAAGGATCTAGGCCAGAAAGGGGCAAAAAAAACCCTCTTTCAAAGGGGATTTTAAAAAACATAGTCGAAGTTTTGGAAGGAAAGGAGGAATTCACAAAAGCGGGGAAATTTTTTTTGAAAAGGTTTTTTAAGGGCACAAATTTCAGATTTAGAAAATAGATGAGCAGCTGTGGACCCCAACGGGAGAAGAAATAGGAGCGAAAGAAAGAAGAAAAAAAAGGGTTAGAGATGCTTTTAGCTAGTTTGCCAGAAGTCCGAGAGATTTTGAATAAAAAAATTTTTTGACATTTTCTATAAAGAAAGATTTTTTTGGGGAAGTTGAAAAAAATATATATTTTTTGGCATGCGGGCCAAAAAATAAGGGGGGTATTTTTTTCAGAGATGGAGGGTTTACTTTTACCGTCTGGACCCGGGCCCCTCTATTTTGTACAGAAGAGAACAAACAGAGTTAAACCAAATTTGCGGGCTTACGGATTAGGAAAGTGTGGGGAATGTATGCCCCCCCATCCCAAGGGGGACGGGTGACCCCCAATTTTATGTAATCGGGCACAAAGAGAGGGGTCTCTGACAGGAGGCAATAATCTTACAGGGGAAAAATCGGGTCTTAGGTCCCCCCCTTTTTAAGCTGGGCTAAAATGCCGGGAAGCACCTCTGCTTTGGGGTTTCCCAGGGCAACACCGGAGCGATAGGACAGGTTACGGGGGAAATAAGTTTTGTGATGGGGAAGAACCCAACGTGGGAAAATTTATTTTCACAGATTAAGCGGGAAGGTTTTAGTAGTTAGGAAAAAGGGAAAATTTTGTTTTGGGGGAAAAAGGCGGTCAGGAATACGGGTAGGGTTTCTGCATCAGGGTGGGAGGTCCTTTGGGGGATAGAGAAATTTTAGGTTCTTTAAAACCAAATTTGGGCAGTAAGAAGGGTGATAGGGCCCAAAACTGGTGGTGCACATTGAAATCGCCAAGTTTTTTTAAAAACTAACTAATAAAAGGGGCTCACTGGTTTTTATCATAAAAATAAAAATTTCAAATGATGATTATATTTTATGGGGAAGTATGATAAAAAGTGAAAGTTTATAGTCAATGGATTTTGTGGCGGGAAAGATCAGCGCTGTGTTTATGTCCAGTTCCCCGTTCACTGGGTTTAAAATTTAAATGGGTTAAAGTAAAAGGGTTGTGAATGACTGGTTTTTCGTGGAAAAATAGACATATTGCTTCCCAAAAGCTTTTCATACTGTGAAAAACGCACTTTCATTCAAGAAATATGGAAACAAAACACAGGGTGGGATATTGATCTTTTTTTTTGGGTTTTAATAACCCTTTTTTTCAACAATTTTCTTTTTTCCCAGTTAAAAATGGAATCAATTTAACAAAATTTTTTTCAGGGACTATAATTTTTTCAGACTGAAGTTTTTTCCAAAAGGGGCCCGGGAGGGTCTGTCCCGGGCTGGGTTTAGGGGACCCCAACCGCCCCCGACGGGCCCGTTCAAAAGGTACTGGAACACTGTCTGTCTGAGACCATCAGCCAATGAGAGTAAAGTATTAACAAAATGTTTAGCCAATCAAATGAAGGCAGGGAAATCACTTATGAGTGGAAACTAGCCTGATTCACTAATATATTTGTGTCTGAGTCTTTATTGTAAAATCACAAAATTGAAACCACCAGAACAAATTCTTACGCACCAAACTAACTCTTATTTTCACTAATAGATTTCCGAAAGACCCCCTGTCTAGTATATTTTTTTGTATCCAAGTCTACCCAACACTCTTTCGTCAGCAATATCCACAGCACTAGCGTAAAGACTCCACAAACTCATGATCCATTTCAAAATCCAAATCTGAATTCAAAATGTTTCTCAGTTATCCAGCCTTTTTATTGACTTACAATATATCAATCTATCATTAATCTGTTTCTTTTCATTCCACATCTTCAAAGCTCCATTGCTGAGATAACAATATCTATAATCAAGTGACGTTTTTTAATCTTCATTCGTAACTACTTATAATATTTGTTTGCTTTATCATAGATATTGATGCGATGCGATGGCCGATACCGTAATGGAGATCACCACTTTATATCGCATTCAGCCCTCAACGATGCATACAACAGTTAATTCAATACCTCCTTCCAACTCTCAAAGACCTGTAGAGGGCAACGTGTAGTTAAAGTTTTGTTAAAGTAGGTTAGCGGAACAATTACACTGCAAGTTACCTCTTCAAAAATATATCGTTTTTTTACATTTGAAACTATCGCGCCTGTAGACCTATATTTTTTAGAGCTCTTTGATGGCTGGCCGTAACATGCATCAGGTGCTACAAACAATAACGTTACATTTTTTATTTCAATCACGTTTGAGTTACATGACGTCACCATGAATGTACAAGTATTTGCATCGACATTTTACTAGATTACTTAAACCATAAAAGGAATCGTCATTACGTACAATATGTGGGAAACTTTGTGATATGTTATGGAAGTACATGTCGCCCATGACCGAAAAGGATGTTTTAGGAGCAGCAACAGCAGCAGCAGCAGAAGCCATTCGGAGATATTTGGAGCAGAGTAAGTTGTTGCCCAGCAGGCGTCGCACCCACTTACGCACGGTAGTGGGGCTGCGTCTCGTGTGGCGAGCGATGGCCTTGAACGATAGTCCTCCAAACCACAGCCATGCAAATAACTGCTGCTCAGCGTGGCCCGTCTTGTTGTAAGCATGAATCCCCATCCTTACACACACCACACACGAGTATTTACTAAATTAAAACTATAGACAGTTAATTTTTTACGATCCATGGCTTGATTATATTTAAAGTTGTTTGTGATTATGTATGCTGATGATACTATTCTTATTGAAGGGAATTAAGTGGGGATAAACCATGCTCATATAGCAATAGAAAACTATGTTAAACATTGTAAGATGGACGTCAATAATTGTAGTTAAAACAAAAATAGTTGTGTTTGGAAGAGGATGTGTTCAGGCTGTAGGATATAACTTAATATTTATGAATGAATGTGTGGAAACAGTTGGTGAATAAAAATATTTTGAGTCTTATTTAGTAGTTATGATAGATTTATAAGAGGTCAAAAGGAAGCTATTCATGCAGCAAAACATGCTATGTACAGTCAGTATGGGGAGGCGGTAGCAGAGTGGTTAGCGTCATCGGGTGGCGTTCTCGAAGACCCGAGTTCGATCCCGAGTGAGACCCATAAATCCACTTAAAATATTTCTGCACCGTCGAGTGGCCTAATGCCCACATGGCCTGCCCAGTAACTCGATAACTACCTTCGATTGCGAGTGCATCGGAGGTCACAGGGGGGCGGCATGAGCCTCTAATCACAGGCGTCACTATAAAAATCCTGCCTGCGCCACTACGGGCGAGGACCAACCATCACAACCCTCAAGTGAGCCTCCAGAGCCTACCACCCCACCCCTGGAGGTCACTGTCTACAGGCGCTATAGGCCAAGATGTAAAAGAAAAAAGAAAGTTATAGGGAAATGTAGGAAATTTTACATATGAGATATCTAAAGCATGTGTTATGTGTGCATATAAATACTTGTGAAAACATTGTTTATGGGGAATTTGGGGTATATCCTGTTCATGTTGATATCAAAGTTAAAGTTGTTAGTTTTTGGGTTAAACTTATCACGGGGAAATCAGAAATGTTAGCTTATATTTTGTATCATTGTCTGTTGCACCTGGATAATGAATGCTTAACTGTACACTTATCCTAGTTAAAGGATGCTTAAAATATACTGAACAATTGTGGTTTGTCAGGGGTGTGGTTGTATCAAATGTTTCTAACCCTGTATGGTTGAGGAAATCAATCAATCAATCATTGGGAGCATACGCCAAATGGCGAGTCGCCTCACCCACCCTACGACGCCACTCCCGGTGGTCTCCACGTGCGAGTCCCCATGCAGGCTCCCTACCCATACCAAGCAGCTCTCGGCAATAAGCATCAATTTGCCACAGCCACGAGCCTTGTCGGCGCCCCTTTGGTCGCCTCCACTCCGAATTGTCTCTCATAGGTACACTCCGGTGGGAAGGATCGGTTTCACGGTAACGTGCCACATTCCCATGTAGCCGAAGTTAGCGCTGACGGACTATGCAAGTAATAAGCCTCGATTCAGTTTCACGGTGCAATCGCTGATTTGACACGTAGTCATCCCAGCGACACACCTTGATTCTGCAAAGACACTCATTACCAAAGAGATCGATTTGCCTTCTTCAAGCCGCTATTTAGTGTCCATGTATCACATCCATAGAGTAAGACAGGGATTTCAGGCGACTTGAAAAACCGTATCTTTGTCCTTCGGCACAGGACAACGCAACTGACAACGCCAAATACTCGTGCTGAGCGAGTCCATAGCACCGTGAGCTATGCCGATCTACCGTAAGACTTCTTGACACGACCCGCCTTCATTCGGGACTGCGCTACTAAAGTATGTAAAATTGTCTAAGATCAATGTTTTCGCCTCACGCATGAACAAACTGTACTGATTCTTCTAATAAACCTCGAAACACATGGATACCCATGGATGGATGGTCTTGGGCCAGGAGACCTCAAGTACCAAAGGCGTTGCCTTCTCGTCCAGCGTCTCAAGAGCCATCACAGCAATCTAAGCAAAGATTACTGCATCATCGGAAAAAACAAGGTCAGTGATCTTGGTATTGCCGAGGGATGCTCCACAATCACTCTGGTCCACTCCTCTGCAAAATAACAAGTCCATACAAGTGTTGAAAAGTGATGGATCAAGGACGCATCCTTGCCTCACTCCTGTATTCACAGGAGAAAAGCTGAATGAACCTCCCCACACTTTACAGCACTCTCAATCCCAGAGTACAGGTCAGTCAGCAGACCAATAGTCCTTGCAGGAACCCTGCGAAGCCGCAGAAGATACCATAGTGAGTCACGATGCACTGAGTCAAACGCCTTCTTGGGAGCAACATAGGCTGCAAGCATCCCTTGTCGAAACTTGAGTTGGCATTCCATCAGGACACGAATCGCTAGGATACGGTCAGCTGTTGACTTAACAAGGCGTGAACCCAGACTGCTCAGGTCTCTGATGCTTGAGCAGATGACTGCATAACCGTGTCAACAATAGATGGGCAAGAACCTTGCCTGGCACGCTGAGGAGTGTAATACCGCGGTGGTTATTGCAGTCCTGACGGCCCTCTTTTTCTTTCCAGATAGGGATCACCAGCCCCTTTTTCCAGTCAGGAGGAATTGTACCTGATTGCCACACAACAGTCAAGACACCATACAACCAGCGGTTCATGCATGGCTTCACCCCCAGCTGTGAGTAGTTCCGCACTGATATTACAAATTCAATGCGTTTCCACTCATTTGCTACAGCCTCTCTGATTTCGTCCAAGAGTTGGTGCGGTTTCATCAATGGGAGGATTGGCATTCACTGCCCGTAATCCGGTGGTGTGAAGCTGTCCGATTGTAGGGTCCACCGTTAACAACTGCCCAAAGTACTCAGCCCAACGAGCCATCTACCCATCCATGTCCGAAACGAGGCGTCCATCTGCTGCTCGGATAGCACCCGCCCAAGATGAAGACTTGGAGCGGAACTTCTTCAGGACTCGGTAGTGGGTCGGAGGCCATTAGCGTTCAAGTGGCTCTTCGACATCCTCAGTGAGACTCCTGACATGCTTTCATTTATCTCCTCAGGAGAGTTCTATCCTGCGTGAGAGAGCCCTGTACTGATCCTAGTTCCCAGCAAGTCTGGCAGCGCGACTCTTCTCGATATTCATCAGCGTCTCCGTCGAGACAAAACCACGCCTTGACCTCGGGCGGTCACCAATACACTCCTTAGCAGCCTGGAGAGTTTCACGTTTGAACGTATTCTATAGCTCTACAGGGTCCTTGAGGGCACCGAGCAGATTGAACCGATTTGAGACTGCCACTGCATACTCATGGGCACATGTCAAGTCCTTCAGCTTCTCAAGATGAAACACAGTTTAGTTACCTCCTAAGCTTCTTCTGGGCTTGATATGAAACTTAAGTGTAGCATCAACAAGTCTGTGATCAGTTGCAAATAACTCAGCTCCCCGGTAAACCCTGCAGTTATAGAGAATCCTCCAACGAGTACTAACGAGGATGTGGTCGATCTCCTTAGTTACCCCTCCGGCATTACTACATCATGTCCAGTTGTGCAGCTTTGTTCTTTGATACCACGAACCTGCAATTCTCATCATTTTGGAAATACAAAATTCAGAAGGAGAAAAATGAGTTGAGGAAAGCTGTGTAACAATGACTTAAATCAAAGATCAGTGGATTTCTCTTTGGTATACCAATGTTATGACACATTATGTCTGTAATAATTATGTACACTTTAATTATTTTTATGGTATGGAAGAATACAAACTAAAGAAAAAGTCATGCATAATTTTTACAAAGCTTAGAACAAATAATAACAGGCTTCCAATAAATATGTGAGGGTACCAGAGTGTTCCAAGGGAGGAGAGACTTTGTAACAAATGAGACGTTCAAATAATAATAGGTGATGGATACCATGTTGTTTTAGAGTGTAACTATCATGCAATAAGCCAGCTTCAGCAGCATTATATTGCAGTGTTTCTGGACAAGACCAATTAAATAAAAGTTTAGTTCATTAATTAATACAGTTTATTAATGGTATCAAAACATTAAATGAGTTTGTTTTTTGGATGAAATATTTAAAATGTTTAGGAAAAAGAAAGATGCTATGTATTTGTGAGTTACATATTGGTTAATGATGTGGAAGTTTATGTTTATTTTGTAAGTGAAGGAGCTCTGCTCCATACTTCAGTTGAAGTCTGCGCAGTAAACTTGATTCAATTCAATTCAATTCACACACACACACACACACACACACACACACACACACACACACACACACACACACACACACACACACACACACACACACACACACACACGATGAAATTATTTCGTATATTCGTATGTGTCATGTCTTACAAGGAATATGTGTAAACTGAGATTCCAAGAAACCTTGGTGATTTATCGTACAATTACAGGGAATGGGTGATAGTGATCAGAAAGTCAGTCATGATTGTTGTAGCCTTACTGTATATCAGTCCAGTCTTAACACTGGGTCATCATAATCCAATATTCTATCACGAATTGCTATATTTTATACATTACTCATAGATCGCGTTAGATTTAAGATTCATTACAGCACTTCACGGAGTTAGCAATTTTATTTCTTACATGGATGGAGACAGTGACATTAAGTAAAGACAGGAGAAAGTAAAACATTGGTCAAAAACTAGAAACAAAATTATTGATGAAAATGCATTTATACATACTCGTATAAATATATTATGTGTGCGTTTACTATGTGTGTACGGACTATGTGTGTATGTGCGATATGATATTCTACTGAGAAATGTTAGAGTAAAAGAACCTAAACTAGAATCACCATTATAGTGTAGGGACTATGCAGGCTCAGGCAAGTGTTATGAAGGCGACCAAACTCTCCCTTGGACACTTCAACACTTCCTTGATACGCCATGGAAAGCGAAAGTGAGCATGAAACAATAGGATAGGATGATTGTTTGTACTTATCTGGGATGATCACATCGCTCTAATATCCGAGCTTTCCGTCATATTTCCTTGTCATGTGAGGTGCACTTTGCTTTCAGTAAATTATATTACCTTCATCTTTAAGAAAACTGATTAATTAACCTTTTTTTTCACCATAGGGCACTGGCCTAACGAACAAAAATAGCGAGACAGAAATACCCACTTATTGCAGTCACCATGATTAAGAAAGAGGAAGAATTATTAGAAAAATCGTGGGACGAACAATTGAGTTAGAGGAGGTGTCTTACCTTTGTCTTTGTTATATGAAAGCAAAAAAAATCCTGTTTCTTTTTCATTCGGAGAAATAATGATGTTGATTACTGTAGATGTAACCAGTGATATCATAAAGTATAATTAACTTGAACGATTGTCACATTTTTTACGTTCCTAACCCATCCGATGATAAAAAGTATGAACATTTTTACGTTCCTAACCCATCCGATGATAAAAAGTATGAACATTTTTAAGAGATGTGATATTTTTCGAAATTTGACCCTCTGTACACATATTATTTTATAAAAATTCGCCATCGTTTTGTAGATATCAAGGAGCTAAATACTTTACATTCAAAACGTTTATATTCTACACTTTCTTGAATACTTACTACGTATAACCTCAGACTGATCGCACTATCTACTGCATAATTCAAGACCTCATAAGCGTTACTTCTGTTCATTATATTTTTGTATTAAGTGAGTACTAGGATTGAGGTGGCATAATCACGAAGCCATTGACGCCTTTTTATCTGGTAAAGTATAACAAAATATAGAAGTTTAAAGGAAATACTTTTTATTTTACTTGTGACGTTTTGGTTGGAGTGAATTGACCTTTATTGTACGTCGTCTCATAAATGAGGTGTATCGATGTATAGATAGATGTCTGTCTAAGTTCTTCATATTTTTTCTTGCAACTTAAACCCTACGTCAGATATGAAGCAAGTGATTGAAGAAACAAAAATAAATAATATAGGGTAAAGTGTATCCTCTCTTACCTCTCTACGCAGATAATCTTCTCAAAAAACCTGATGTATAGTGACATGTTCCCGATGCCTGCAGTCTTATGCTCTTTATTTAAATGTTTTTTAACGTGTTAATCAAAGTTATCAGTGGTGTTATGTTGATTAATTATGTCCGGGACTTTCTCCCAACTATTCATGCCTGAGATACAAATATTATGTAAACTATGCACTTAATTTCTAGTGATTTTCCATATAGCCTGATGTCTTATATGTCCACTATATTTCACAAGTACTTCAGTCAATGTCTTCAAGCAAATAGTTACTCATACGGGTAAAAAAAAGCTAAGAATTCAGTCACAACATTGTACAAAGGGACTTACCGACACAAACCAGAATATTCAAGTGATAAATATAATAGTATCTGTCCTCTGGTTCAGGAAGGCCGCAGCAGCTTTATAAAGACTTGGTGTTGTGTTATCCTCTCTAGGCTTGTGAGACCTTTTATGCTTCTCACGTGCAACCTATCGTACTGCAGCATGGTGAGGGAAGGTGGAAGGAGAGGGGAGAGTCCAGTGAGGGGGGGAAGAGAGAGAGAGAGAGAGAGAGAGAGAGAGAGAGAGAGAGAGAGAGGAGAGAGAGAGAGAGAGAGAGAGAGAGAAGAGAGAGAGAGAGAGAGAGAGAAGATGAGTTTGAGATAGAGAGAGAGAGATGTGAAGAGACAGAGAAAAAGAAAAGAGAAAGGAAAGAAAAAATATTTCGATGGTTTTGAAATTATTATGAAAATATTGTGATACAACTATAACAACACAAAAATAATAATGATAGGATAAGGTTATAACGACAAAAATGTCATGTTTTCTAGATCAGTTCTTTTTTACAAATGTTTTGACGAGAATATGGAGGTCTTACTAGTCTATTAATCTATCGACTGAAGAGATGAGCTTTAAGGAAAAAAGGAGGATTGCCACTTAAAACTGTTCGAGTAGTTAAGGTGTTACTTACAGGATATTTGTCGCTTCATTACTATGTTGTAGCTTACTTACTCATCACCTCCAATTACTCACAAAAACACTCACACACACACACACACACACACACACACACACACACACACACACACACACACACACCACACACACACACAGGCACCCATCCACAGACACACACACACACACAGACACACACACACACACACACTGTGTGAGGTCTGAAAACTGAGGTGAGGGTGAAACTGGCGATCGCGAGTCTGACTCAAATGTACAAGACCATGGGTGAATAAAACACGCAAAAACATACATACACACACACACACACACACAGACACACACACACACACACACACACACACACAAACACACACACAGCAGCCAAAACTCAAATCTAAGACCAAAACGAAAGCACCAGACATACGTATATACTAAGTATTTTTATTGATGATGTAATCAAAACAGCACAGGATATTTTTTTGTATAATGTTCAGACTTCAGAGTCAATACATTTGATATAGATACTCAGCAAGGAATGAGAGGAAGGCGATGGTGTGACCCAGTAGTAATGTGTAGAAGGTTCCTTGCATATAACGCAATCCCAACATTGTGTACTCCTCGCTAATTTTAACATACAGGGATACCAATTTAGGTAAAGAAAGGCATGTGTCTTCATAAGAGTTAAATATATTGATTAATTGATAGATGGCTAACATGACGTAATCCGCCTCATCCCAGCAATCCATCAAACATAATAATATTCGCTTCAAAACTAAAACTAATTAATTGGATATTGAAAATTGTAGGTTCGTTTATTAATTTTCTAGCACCAGTTTAGATAAAGCTCTGATCCTAGGTTTATGGAATCAATATGATATGGGCTTGAATTATTACTTCTTATTTTATTTTTACTCTACGTTGCTTGAAATATTAATTCGACTCCATTACTTACCAACTTTCTTTTTGAGCGAGAAAGATACAAAAAAAATGTGTCTGTATATGTACGTGTGTGAGTGTGTGTATTTGTGTGTGTGTGTGTGTGCGTGTGTGTGTGTGTGTATGCGTGTGTGTGTGTGTGTGTGTGTGTGTGTGTGTGTGTGGTGTGTAAGTAAGTAAGTAAGTAAGTAAATATTTATTGCTATATAAACAGACATATGCACAAAATTTTAATAGTAGCATAATAGCAAGTGTCTGTCGAGCCGAAGCTCCCTGACAGGCAGATATCAATTACTAGAGGTGCTTTCAGACATGCCTAAACCCTAGGGCCTAGCGGCCCTAGCCCATAGCAAAAATTTAACCTTGGCAATACTATGTTATGAATAGTAGTAACAAAATAGAGATTAAATTATGTGTTATTACATAACTTATGCAAATGCAATAATAATAATAATTTAAAAAAAATTAAGTAGTTAGTTTTGCAATGGTCATACATACTTGTTAAAGTAGATCTGCTAAGATTTCTGAAGTATGAAATCTTTTATTTCCCTTTAGAATGATAAATAGTTGTTTGTTTTAACTAAAGCTTTAATATTTAGTGGTAAGCTGTTGAATAATTTGGGGCATGAACATAATATACTGTTTTTATATAAAGCTGTTCTGAACTGTGGACAAATCAAATCTACATTATTGCTTCTAGTCTGATGAAGATTGTCAATAAATTTGAAGATTTCATTTCCTGTATAACTAGCGATAAACATTTTATAAATCAATAACAATGAAAAGAAATTTGTGTATTGAATCGAATTTTAACAATTTAATTGAAGAAATAATTTCAGTGACAGTCAAATTTGCCTAAGAAAAGAATACATCTGACAACTTTCTTCTGTGCTATTGTTACCTTATTTAAGAATGTTGGCCATGTGCTGGCCCAGATGGACACACAGTATGTTAAGTGAGGGTAACACAAGGTATAGTAAATACTAAGCAATGCATCTACAGTAAGATTGTACCGTATCTTGTACATTATTCCACAAATTTTTGAGACCTTCATACAAACCTCTTGTATTGCAATTTCCAGTTCAGATTTTCATCTATGCAAACACAGGAATTTTGTGTGATTTACTCGATTTAATGTATCGCCTTGTAACTGTAATGGAGGCAGAATATTTTTTATGGATCTATTCTGAAAAAATATATAATTAGTTTTAGAAACATTGAGTTTTAATTTATTACATTTTATCCATTGAGATACTAAATTCAATTCTGTATTTATGTTTAAATGTAGGGAATTGATGTCTTTGTCAGCTAGTAAGAGGTTAGTATCGGCATATATGATATATTGAAATTTTAAGCTGGCATTGATTATATCATTTATATATATGAGAAAAAGAATTGGTCCTATGATTGATCCTTGTGGTACACCTCTGGATATAGATATAAATTGTGATGTATCATTATTACAAAATATAGATTCTGATCTGTTACAGAGGTAACTGCGAAAAAGCTGTAGCGGTACACCCCTTATCCCGACATGATTTAATTTATCTAACAAAATACAATGATTTAATGAGTCAAATGCTTTGGATAAATCAATGAAAATCCCAACCACATAAAGCTTCTCCTCCAAAAATGTATAGACATTATTGACAAAGTCAAATACAGCAGTTTCTGTTGAGTGATTTGCTCTAAAGCCGTGTTGATATTTTGTTAGTAAGTTATTTTTTTCAAGGTAGTTAGTTAAACGTGACGCAATAATTTTTTCATATACTTTACTGAAAGCAGGTAAGATTGAGATTGGCCTGTAATTGTTGATGTCGCATCTATTACCGGACTTGAATATAGGAATGACTGGCTTTTTTTAAATGATCAGGAAATATGCCTCTTTTTAATGATAGATTAATGATATAATAGGTTAATGGGATGGCCAATGATTCACATGAATGTTTCAGTATTTTAGGAGAAATTTCATCATATCCTGGACAATTAGATTTTAGGGCCTTTAAATTATTCATTATTTCGGTGGTATTGGGGAGGCGGTAGCGGAGTGGTTAGCGTCTCCGACTGGCGTTCTCGGTGACCCGAGTTCGATCCCCGAAGAAACCCAAAACCTTTCTGCACCGTCGAGTGGCCTAAGAACACACACATGCCCTGCCCATTAACTCTACCTTCGATTGCGAGTGCATCGGAGGACACAGGGGTGGCATGAGGCTCTCAGGGCCGTACTTTTAAAATCTTTCGCCAGGGCTGGCGAAAGCGTTCGCCAGGCGCTCAGTGATTTCTTACTTTTAAACTCCACGAGCGCTCCGCCAGGCGCTGCTCCGCCAGGGCTGGCGAAGGAGAAGTATTGGAATAGCCTGGCGAACGAGAGTTCTGGTGAGACGTCCCTCTCACCGGGCGATCAACATTTTTTGCATTCAGTTTATACTTTTTACAATACTACTAAGCATTTCATGAGATAGGAAACCTATTGCGACGGTAAATATGTGTATGGCAAGTTCTTTCATGGAAAATAAGTCATGTATATTATTTTCAAAACACCATCGAGGTTCCAACGCAGCTGACAGCACCAGACACCTCCACCCCCCGAGAGGTGAGTGTATTTTGCCTTTTCGTCCAATATATATTGGTTTAGGGACCATATTGCACAATATAATGTATACATTGGATGTTTTGGTGATGGCATCTTTACATTGAGCTATATCAGAGTCCTCTCACCCTCATAAGAATTTCAGTGAGACGTGACTATGATATCATTGTGCTCCCGCCACTAAAATATTTTATTTCTGTTGTATATCAGATAGAATTGAATGTGTTATTTTGTACAATATCAGGTTATGTTTTGGTGATGGCGTCTTTACATTGAGCTATATCAGAGGCCTCTGACCCTCATACATTACACGTGAGACGTGCTTATAATAGTGTACTGCCGACACTGTAAATTAGTTTTATTTGGTAAATTTTTACACTAGGACCAGAATTCTCTACACCTTTGGGAGTATGGTTTCTGTTTACCTTAATAAATTTTGAGAAACATTCTCTCAATGAGTTTCCGTCGCAAATCACTACTTTCGGAGATATAAGATGCTTTTAGTAGGAAGGGGAGTGTATAGGAAGGGGTGCAGTCAGTTCGTTCACAAGTTGTTTCGTACACCAGTAGATTAATAGACCAAAAAGTTGTTTCGTAGTCTATATGAAACCATAGTCGTTTCGTACACTCAGCTCAGAGTTGAACTTTACTACTAGAGTTACGAAACGACATCACGTATGTACGCAAAACTCAAAATCAGTGTACGAAACAACTAACAAAACCTGTGTACGAAACTCCCTGTAACATATAGGAGATATGAAAATTAACTGACCTAACCCTACTGTTACAGGGAGTTTCGTACCCAGGTTTTGTTAGTTGTTTCGTACACTGATTTTGAGTTTTGCGTACATACGTGATGTCGTTTCGTAACTCTAGTAGTAAAGTTCAACTCTGAGCTGAGTGTACGAAACGACTATGGTTTCATATAGACTACGAAACAACTTTTTGGTGTACGAATCTACTGGTGTACGAAATGACTTGTGAACGAATTGACTGCATCCCCTCCCATACACTCCCCTTCCTAGGGGAGTGTATACACTCATTAACCTAACCCCATGTTTTAACCTAACCAAAGTCAAATCCTCATTAAAAAGTGTCCGCGGCAAGGGAAGAATAGAGGCGATGCAGGTCACAAGAGGAAGAAGAGAGAGGTGCACATAAACACTTGTCTCTCTCCTCCCGAAAAATAGGATGTTATATTATATCTCCAAAAGTAATGATTTGCGATGGAAGCTCATTGAGAGAAAGTTTCCTAGAATACAATAAGGTAAACAAACCATGCTCCCAATTGTGTAGGGAATTCTGGTCCTAGTGTAAAATATTATACCTTTTATTTATTTGGTTAATCAGATGAAATTGAATGAGTTACAACTTTTGTTACAATTAGAAGGGTAAATAGCAGTTTCAATCAATACCCACTATTGAACAATACCCTACTGATATAACTAGGGGCCTGTGCCCCCCGGACCCCCCTTGCTAGTTCACTAACCTAACTAAATTTTCATTTATGCGCATTACTGTTTTTGAGGACGAAACTTTGTCATGAATAGTTTTAAAATATGTTTGAATTTATCTGATACTTATTTTTGGGTGATTTATTTTCTCTGATTTAAAATCACTTACAGTATATTTAAATGAATGTTAGATTATTATATGTTTCATATATTATTTTCCAGATTATGGACGCACTGCTAGATTTTGAAGATATAGAAGTGCTTGATCCAGCAAAGCAGAATGGATCAGATTGCCAAGACAAACTGTGAAAGACAGAAAGACAGCCTAGATTTGTTCCTGAGCGAGACTGAGTTGGAATTAAAAGTTGGTTGGTAATAAAACATACTGAAAACATTTCCTAATGTTTAATATCACAAACCTATATATTGTTTTGTCTTTGTACTTGTTAAGTGGTGAATGAGATTAAATGATTAACATCACAATTGCCTTTGGAAGTATGATTGATTGTAGCATGTTAGGTTAAGTGGTGAACTATATTTAATGATTTATATCACTGCTGGAAGTATCTGATAGTGTGTAGCATGTTAGGTTAAGTGGTGAACTATATTTAATGATTTATATCACTGCTGGAAGTATCTGATAGTGTGTAGCAGGTTAGGTTAAGTGGTGAACTATATTTAATGATTTATATCACTGCTGGAAGTATCTGATAGTGTGTAGCAGGTTAGGTTAAGTGGTGAACGATATTTAATTATTCATATAACTACTGGAAATATCTGATAGTGTGTAGCATGTTAAGTGGGGATGTTAGGTTAAATGATGAATGGTTTCTGTTTACCTAAATAGATTCTGAGAAACATTATCTCAATGAGTTTCCGTCGCAAATCACTACTTTCAGAGAGATATAAGATGCTTTTAGTAGGAAGGAGAGTGTATAGGAGCGGGTGCAGTCAGTTCGTACACAAGTTGTTTCGTACACCAGTAGATTAGTACACCAAAAAGTTGTTTCATAGTCTATATGAAACCATAGTCGTTTCGTACACTCAGCTCAGAGTTGAACTAGAGTTACGAAACGACATCACGAATGTACGAAAAAAACTAAAAGTCAGTGTACGAAACAACTAACAAAACCTGGCTACGAAACAACTTTTGTACGAAACACCCTGTAACCTATAGGATAGGAAAATATTAACTCCCTACCTTTAGACTCACTAACCTAACCCTACCTTTAGACTCACTAACCTAACCTTACATTTTAACCAATCAACTAAGGCCAAATCCCCATTAAAAAATGATGATCTTTAATATCGATACTGGAAGTATGATCGATTGCTGCATGTTAGGTTAAGCGGGGATAAACTATATTCAATAATACAATTACTGGAAGTATATGATCGACTGTTGCATTTTAGGTTAAGTGGTGATTGATCTTTAATAATATCACTACTGGAAGTATATGATATAACTATTGTTGCACGTTAGATAAGTAGTGAGCGAGTTTAAATTATAAATATCAGAACTATCTTTGGTAAAATTTCGGAAGTGGGCATTCACTGATTTCGAGGTCGAAACTTAGTTTTCCTGAATAGTTTTGATGTGTTTTGAATGAATCTGGCACTCGTTTTTGTCGGAAATTAATGTTTGTTTACAGCTGTGGGGGTGCCCGCCCCGCCCCGCAAACCTTAATTGCTCCGCTTCGCACTGCCATAGTATTGATAATTTTCTTTTTTTCTTGATATCTGTTACTAAACCAAACTCCACCTCTAACCTAATCTAATTTAACCTAACTTAACAGTTTATGGCTGAAATAACGGTAGATTTTCGGTAGTACATGTAACACCATTATTATTCAATTGCACCATGGGAAATGGGGTTCAAAATATTCACAATGAATAATTCTACACGATGATGTTTGTTTGTTTGTTTGTTTGTTTAGAGGATAATTCCTCAGAGCCGTAGTGATCTACCGCTGCAGCAATTAATGTTGGCCGAAGCCACCACCCCGGGAGGGGGGTCACAAACCCCCGGCTAACACCCGGTACCCATTCACTGCTGAGTGGACAGGGGCTCGGGTTTTAAGAAAGACCACCCATCTATCTTTGCTCCGCCCGGGGATCTAACCCGGGACTTCTCGGCGAGCGTGCTAACCACTATACTACGGAGTACCGTATGTAAATGTAGGTAAGAATCCTAGGACTTTTGGAAGCCCACTACCGAACTAATACCCTATCTTTGCACGAGTTAGGTGGTAAATAAGCTTAAATGGTTAATATCACAACTGCCTTAGAGAGCATATGACATATTATTGCTCGTTAGTTCAGTGATGAACGAACTTTAATTATTAATAACAGTACTGTCTGGAAAAGAGTAGCTACAAGAGCAATCACGGCATATAACTTGGTAGTTTTGTCATTTATGCCTTCAATATACTCCTTGATGAGGTCAATGAGCATCCCCTTATCCACAGTGGATATAGGAGTTGCCTTAAGAGAGCCAACATCGTCACTCGTAGCAGTGGTGTCGACTGTAGATGTAAACAAACTTGAATTTCCCGCGATTTCAAGCGCCATTTCGCAGAGTCGAGCGAGAATAGGAGAAGGTTAGCGCTGGCGAACACTCACGTCCGCCAACCCTGGCGTTCGCCAGGGTTGGCGTAAGCCAGTGTTTAAAAGTAAGGATTTCCTGAGGCTGGCGTTCGCCTGGCGGAGCATCGGCAGGCGATCGCCAGCCCGGGCGGAAGGTTTAATAGTACGGCCCTAATTACAGGCGTCACTATAAAAATCCTGCCTGCGCCACCACGGGCGAGGGCCAACCATCACCGCCCACAAGTGAGCCTCCAGGGCCTACCATCCGAGCCCTGGAGGTCACTGCCTACAGGCGCTATAGGTATAGATGGAAAAAACACACACACACACACACACACACACACACACACACAGAGGTAAAAACTCAAATATAAGACAAAATAGAACCAGACATACATAGTAAGTATTATTATTGATGTTGTAATTAAAACAGCACAGGAGATCTTTTCGTGAAATGTTTAAAAATATACAATTTGTCGGACTTCAGAGTCAATCAGAATTTGGCCAGACTTCAGAGTAAATACATTTGATAGAGATACTCAGCAAGGAATGAGAGGAAGGCAAAGGCATGACCCAGCAGTAATGTGTAGAAAGTTCCTTGTAAGTGACGCACTCCCAACACTGTGTTATCCTCGGTAATCTGAAAATAAAGGGAATAACAATATAGGTAAAGAAAGGTATGTGTCTGCATAAGTGTCAAATATAATGATTATAGATAGATGGCTAAGTTGACGTATGACCAAATAGTATCATTCAATCCGCCTCAACCCCAGCCATCCATCAAATTTAATAACATCCACTTCAAAACTAAAACTACTTAAAGTGGATATTGAAAATTGCAGATTCGTTTATCTATTTTTTAGTACCAGATTAGATAAAACTCTGATACTGGGCTTATGGAATAAATATATGTTGGGCTTGAAAAATTATTTAACATTTTTGTTGAAATCTAAGTTTTTTGAGATATCCATTCGCTGCCATTGCTTACCAACCTCATCTTTTCTTTTTGAGAGAAAGAAAAATAAGTATGTGTGTGTGTTTGTGTGTGTGTGTGTGTGTGTGTGTGTGTGTGTGTGTGTTTAGTGTGTATTTTTTTTGTGTGTGTGTTTTGTGTGTGTATGTTGTATGTGAATGTGTGTGTGTGTCTGTGTGTGTGTGTGTGTGTGTGTGTGTTTTGTGTGTGTGTTTGTGTATGTATGTGACCTGCCATAGTCAGGTTATGACTAAAATTAGTCAAAGCCCCAATTTTGCTAAAAATATAAGAATATATATAATAAAATATAATATATATATATATATATATATATATATAATAATAATAATATAAGCGAAAGTGTGTCTGTCTGTCTGTCTGTCTGTCTGCCCGCGATAGGTGCCGCCCCCCGTGGCGGAATCCCATCATATGTCACAGTTTTGGAACCAGCTCGACCAGGGGAAGGTTTTAAGCCCACTTATGAGATGATCCGATCACTTTTTTTTTCTTTTTTTTGCAGCCTATTAGCGAGAATTGTGAAAAAAAAATGGTTGCGAGAATTGAGGAAACCTTGATGTAGGGTGACGGGTAATGGGTGAGTGAATGGGTGGGGTGATGGGTAATGGGTGTGGGGTGATGGGTTGGGGGTGATGGGTGATGGGTGAGGGAATAGGTGGGGGGGTGATGGGTAATGGGTGAGTGAATGGGTGTGTGGTGATGGGTAATGGGTGAGTGAATATGTGGGGGTGATGGGTAATGGGTGAGTGAATGGGTGGGGGGAATACATACATTTCTACATCCATGATTTCAGGAAAGTTAGAAGGGGCTATCTGGAGAAGGCCCACCAATAGCCCTAATGGGTGAGTGAATGGGTGGGGGGTGATGGGTAATGGGTGAGTGAATGGGTTGGGGGTGATGTGAATGGGTTGGCGTTAATACATACATTTCTACATCCATGATTTCAGGAAAGCTAGAAGGGGCTATCTGGAGAGTCTGTGTTTGGTGGGCCGAAGTTCCACCAAACACAGGTGGTGGGCCGAAGCCCCACCAATAGCCCTCCGCAGTAGCTAGGCAAAAAGGCCGCCCGGTGGGCGGCTTTGCGGCTAATAATCTATAATAATATAAGCGAAAGTGTGTGTGTGTCTGTCTGTCTGTCCGCGATAGGTGCCGCCCCCCGTGGCAGAATCCCATCATATGTCACAGTTTTGGAACCAGCTCGACCAAGGGAAGGTTTTAAGCCCACTTATGAGATGATACGATCCCTTTTTTTTTTTTTTTTTTTTAGCAGCCTATTAGCGCAAGAATTGTGAAAAAAAAATGTGGGTTGCGAGAATTGAGGAAACCTTGATGTAGGGTGATGGGTAATGGGTGAGTGAATGGGTGGGGTGATGGGTGAGTGAATGGGTGGGAGGTGATGGGTTGGGGGTGATGGGTGATGGGTGAGGGAATAGGTGGGGGGTAATGGGTGAGTGAATGGGTGTGTGGTGATGGGTAATGGGTGAGTGAATGGGTGGGGGGTGATGGGTAATGGGTGAGTGAATGGGTGGGGGGAATACATACATTTCTATATCCATGATTTCAGGAAAGTTAGAAGGGGCTATCTGGAGAGTCTGTGTTTGGTGGGCCAAAGGCCCACCAAACACAGGTGGTGGTCCGAAGGCCCACCAATAGCCCTAATGGGTAAGTGAATGCGTGGGGAGTGATGGGTAATGGGTGAGTGAATGGGTTGGGGGTGATGTGAATGGGTTGGCGTTAATACATACATTTCTACATCCATGATTTCAGGAAAGCTAGAAGGGGCTATCTGGAGAGTCTGTGTTTGGTGGGCCGAAGGCCCACCAAACACAGGTGGTGGGCCGAAGCCCCACCAATAGCCCTCCGCAGTAGCTAGCCAAAAAGGCCGCCCGGAGGGCGGCTTTGCGACTAGTAATAATATAAGCGAAAGTGTGTGTTTCTGTCTGTCCGCGATAGGTGCCGCCCCCTGTGGCAGAATCCCATAATATGTCACAGTTTTGGAATCAGGTTGACCAGGGAAAGGTTTTAAGCCCACTTACAGGATGATCCGATCACTTTATTTTTTTTTATTTTTTATAGCAGCCTATTAGCGAGAACTGTGAAGAAAAAAAAGTGGGTTGCGAGAATTGAGGAAACCTTGATGTAGGGTGATGGGTGATAGCTGAGTGAATGGGTGGGGTGATGGGTGAGTGAATGGGTGGGGGGTGATGGGTGAGGGAATAGGTGGGGGATGATGGGTAATGGGTGAGTGAATGGGTGTGTGGTGATGGGTAATGGGTGAGTGAATGGAAGGGGGGTGATGGGTAATGGGTGAGTGAATGGGTGGGGGGAATACATACATTTCAAGAAAGTTAGAAGAGGCTATCTGGAGAGTCTGTGTTTGGTGGGCCGAGGTGGTGGGTAATGGGTCTATCTGGAGAGTCTGTGTTTGGTGGTCCGATGGCCCACCAAACACAGGTGGTGGGCCGAAGGCCCACCAATAGCCCTCCGCAGGAGCTAGCCAAAATGTCCGCCCGGAGGGCGGCTTTGCTTTCAGGAAATTTAGAAGGGGCTATGATGTGAATGGGTTGGCGTTAATACATACATTTCTACATCCATGATTTCAGGAAAGTTAGAAGGGGCTATCTGGAGAGTCTGTGTTTGGTGGTCCGATGGCCCACCAAACACAGGTGGTAGGCCGAAGGCCCACCAATAGCCCTCCGCAGCAGCTAGCCAAAAAGTCCGCCCGGAGGGCGGCTTTGCTTTCAGGAAAGTTAGAAGGGGCTATGATGTGAATGGGTTGGCGTTAATACATACATTTCTACATCCATGATTTCAGGAAAGTTAGAAGGGGCTATCTGGAGAGTCTGTGATTGGTGGGCCTTCGGCCCACCAAACACAGGTGGTGGGCCCACCAATAGCCCTCCGCAGGAGCTAGCCAAAAAGGCCGCCCGGAGGGCGGCTTTGCGGCTAGTAGATAATATATGGAGATCATATAAGTAAAGTGATATCTTGATGGAGTCACCTTAATGATGGTAACTTGTTGCGTCGCTGCCTGGTGTGTCAGCCTTTCCTGCCTCACGTAGTGGTTGATGACGTCGTCCATCCAGTAGGTAATCAGACCGGCGTCTAACAACTGCTGTATAGCTCTGCTGAACAAAGGGTGGAAGGGAGCCCCACGTCTGCAAAGAGAGAAAGGTAACATAGACAAGAAACACAAAATTCAAGTAATCTTGATTTTTCAACTACTGTCTTTGTACACATAGACTATGTTGCATCAATCAATCATTGGTGGCATACGCCGGGGGGGGGGGGGGGGGGGGGGGGGGGGCGTCGCCTCGCTCACCCCTTGGTCTACAAAGTGGTCAACCTACGGGGGAAACCAAAATAAGACGCCTCGATGCAGTGACGTCAAGTGGGGGTAAACAGCCAAGCTCCGATAAGCAAACACCCGCAGTCCAGGGGGAGGACCCAGCAACGGGGGTGGTATCTCCAGCTACGACCTGCTCTCCCACCACCTAGATACTACCTGCTCTTTCCACGGACCCACAACGCATCCCTTCCCTTCCCTCGGTAGGTAGTAAACGGGTAGGAAAGCCCTGACTGGCTAAGACGTCATCCATCACTAGCCAATGACAAACAGTTTTTGTAAACTTATCGACCAATCACAAGCTAGCGAGACATATTTCCGGGCAAGAATGGGATGCCAGACTGCCTTCTCCCCGCCTTCTCTCTGCCGAGTCTGTCCCGTCATCTCAAACTAATTATCGTTTTGTTTTTTAATGCTTGCGTTTTAAGGAGTTTTAATGTACCAGATAGTAATATATATAATGAAGGAGCATGTGTTGCTAGTGGTTTAGTGGTAGAAGGTGTGTATGTGGGTTAGAATACTGAATATTTGAGTTATGGGGTGGCCCCGTCAAGATGTTTTTTTTTTTTTTTTTTTTTTTTTTTTTTTTTTTTTCTTGCATCTATGCCTATAGCGCCGGCAGGCACTGGTGACCCAGGCCTCGGATGGTAGACTCTGGAGGTTCACTTGAGGGCTGTGATGGCTGGCCCTCGCCCGTGGTGGCGCAGGCAGAATTTTTATAGTGACGCCGCTGATTAGAGGCTCATGCCGTCTCCCTGTGTCCTCCGATGCACTCGCAATCGAAGGTAGAGTTAATGGACAGGGCATGTGGGTGTTCTTAGGCAACTCGACGATGCAGAAAGGTTTTGGTTTTCTTCGGGGATCGAACTCGAGTCACCGAGAACGCGACTCGGAGACGCGAACCACTACCGCCTCCCCAAGAATGTTCCCGTCACTCACTGCACCGCCAGTTACTTCATCATAACATCTTTAAATCACCCTTATTTAAGGTGACACACGGTGATACATTGATTTAGATAATGACACGTGTATATAACAGCTCACCATAATCACTAAGATGTATAATAACGAGTAATAAGACGTTTAACCCTGCCTACCCTACCGTGGCGGAATAGTGGGCGGCCTGCCCATTCCCGCCACCTCTCTCAAAATCCCCCGTCATACGCCTCACCTGTGCCTTCCTGTAGAAGACAGGTCAGCTCGCACGCCTGTGATAGTACCATAGGATATCACCAGTGATCATAGGATTCCTCAAAGGGTCCTGGCTTCACTGCTAAACATTACCAAGGAGATTTCCGCTGGCGGAATAACGGGTGGCGGCCGATTTCTTGCCGCGCCGCTCTCACAACACCCAGTTATCCGCTGTACCTGTGCCTTCCTGAAGAAGACAGGTCAGCTCCAACGCCTGTGATAGCACCATAGAATATCACTAGGGATCATAGGATTCCTCAAGGGGTCCTCACACCCCTACTAAATATAACCAAGGAGATCCCCCTTGGTGTTGATATCCACCTAACAGGCTTCATGATGCTGCTGCTGCCGCGGCCGCGCTGCCAGACGTGGATGAGGACCTTGCTTGTATTTAATATCTTATACTCATGCATCTCAATGCGCAATACTGCATATATATGAATAATAGCCATTCAAATGCGATTATATGTCTACATTCACGTACAAAAATGATATTCCTAGAAAAATGATATTTCATAGCATTCCAAACAGTAATAAGCGAGCCTGGAAATTTCATACCTCTCATAATACCAGTCTAGAGCAGTCGTAGGCCAGTGTGCAGGTTTACCACCAAATCTACGACCTAGCCGCGCTGTGGGTTCGAGTTACCACCTAAGAAGGAGTTACCACTAAAAAAAAGGGTGCTTCGTGGGTCCCCGCCCAGGTTTGACCGGGGTGATGAGAGGACAGAGACGGTGTGTCCCGCGTCCAGCTCGCCTCCTTCTCCTCCTTCCAGTGTTGCCAACCGTAGGGACTAGAGTACCTTGAATAATAGAGTTGCGACAACTCGATTTATGAGTGCCATCTTAGTGCCAGGGTTTCTCCGTTCACTCTAGACCCGGAGAAGTTCTCAAGGCATGACCCCGCAGTATATCATGTTATACATGTATAAAGGATATAGGGTTATCTTCGGAAATGTTTGTTCTATAAGATTATCACATAAAACACAATAAAACACATTAAATAAAGGTCATTATGAGACTGAAGAAATATGCATTCACTTAAAATCCACTTAAACTCGTCGTCATGTAAAACTTTGTGGGACAACTTATTAGATGGAATATATCAATAGAAGCAAACTTTTATTAGCTTTCCATTGCTATATTTCGCTTTCTGATAAATGCAGTAGTACCATGCATAAATTAGCGTTAACTAAATAAATCGCCGCGCCGGCCTCTCTCTCTCTCTCTCTCTCTCTCTCTCTCTCTCTCTCTCTCTCTCTCTCTCTCTCTCTCTCTCTCTCTCTCTCTCTCTCTCTCTCTCTCTCTCTCTCTCTCTCTCTCTCTCTCTCTCTCTCTCTCTCTTTCTCTCTCTTTCACGGAGAGAGAGAGAGAGAGAGAGAGAGAGAGAGGCCGGCGCGGTGATTTATTTAGTTAACGCTAATAAATGCATGGTACTACTGCATTTATCAGAAAACGAAAAATATCAATGGCAAGCTAATAAAATTCTGCTTCTATTGATATATTCCATCTTATAAGTTGTCCCACAAAGTTTTACATGACGACGAGTTTAAGTGAATTTTAAGTTCATGCATATTTCTTCAGAGTCTCATAATGACCTTTATTTAATGTGTTTTACTGTGTTTTATGTGATAATCTTATAGAACAAACATTTCCGAAGATAATATTATATCCTTTATACATTTATAACATGATATACTGCGGGGTCATGCCTTGAGAGCTTCTCCGGGTTTTGGGTGAACGGAGAGGCCCTGGCACTAAGATGGTGCCCAGTAGCGTTTAACATAGGGCCTACTATGGCGGTACCCTCTTTTTAAAGAGACCCTAGTATGGACATGTCCCTAAACGTAGGGACTTTTGACATTTTTTTTAAGGGCATAGGGACGTAGGGACGCCCAAGCAAAATTCTTAACGTAGGGATTTTTGACAATCATCAACAATTATAATATGAACATTAGCAAAAATATCAACAAATTAAAAATAAATATAAATAAAACAAAATTGTTTACTCTATACAATGATAGTCTCTCCACTTTTTCCTTTTCTTCGATGAAAAAGAAAGAAAACCTGCTGAAGCACGTATCTCAGACGCGTATTTATGGAGCTATATTTATTTAGCCGTATTTAGAAATTTATCAGGATTCAGGATTATCAGGATTTAGGAATTTATTAGGATGTATAAGCTGAATAGATCAGCTTACACATCATAACATCAGCTGTTTTAATCGTTTGTGGGGATTAGTCACTCTACCTCCGTAGTTTGACTTCAGAACATATTAGACAATGGAAAAGACTGGTGCAAGTAAACCTAAAAAATCTAGAAAGAAAAGAGGCGAACTCTCAAAAGAAGACAAGTCTCCCCCCAAAAAACAACGCTTCAGATCTAAATGGCTGAAGGTAAGTAAATTAGCGTGTTCATATATCAACTTCAGGTTCATGGATACACTTGAATTGTCTCCATGCAATTTTAATCCAATTTTGTAGAATAATGAGCTCGTTGTACACCATTTCGCCATTTCCTTCGTACTACAATATTGTACAATGATGAACAGGGTGTACACCATTATTACCATTTCCTTCACTGTATACTTATATGCACATGGTACTATAGTAAGTGAAGAATATTAGGCAAGGTCAATGTTTAACTCGTTATATAATATACGTTTTGTGATCATCATTAATCTGGTCCCTTAAGTTGCACTTTATAAAAAACGTGTTATGTACATTTTTTGTTTTTAAATTTTTGTTTATTTCATGTAGGGACAGGCGCGGGGATATTGGCATTGTACAGTCTAAGACAAAAGTCGTGTCACGGTTTTGTCCGAATATGAAATGTAGCTCGTGAAACATTATGAAAACCCTAACGCAGTTACATGCTCGTGGTTGCCAAGCCTGAATCCCTTTAGCTACTGTTCAGATAAGGGTTCAAAGCTTCATATCTGCCGCCGATGAGACAAATGTCTAAAACAAACCAAGGGTATTTCAAAGGTTCAATAGATTTACTGCGTTGAGGTTTCATATTATTCGATGTGGAATGCGAAGTATATTCGGCCCAGCAATGATTGTCAGGACATTTCATCTTTACACCTGAGCCATTGAAGGCCACATACATCACCGGCAGGAGTATGGAGAGAGCTAGTCACATCCAAGAATATAAATAAAAAATATATATAAATAAAAATAAAATAAAATAATTACAGAAAAATTACCTCAAAATTCAAGAGTATATTGGGATAATAATATGAAGGAAGGAAGGACTCAGAGGCAGTGGCCTCTGAGCCACTGCTTCTGAGTCCTTTTGAGTGCTTCTGCTTCTGGTCCTGCTTTTAAGGACCTACATAGGTCCTTAAAAAGAAAGGGGAATACAGGGGTGAATCCAGAATTGTTATATAGGGGGAGGGGGGGGGGGGGGCTTGTGCGAAGCGAGCCTCAACAGCTGAGGGAGTTTACAATAATATAAAAATTGCAATGTGTTTCGGAGGGCATCCGCCGAACCCCTGAGACTGGATCACCGAACCCAGGTTAAGAACCACTGCTTTAAAATTACCTCAGCACACACTTCTACTTTTAACACTCCTAGTAATGAATCCTAAAACAATTACTCGTGAGGATACGAACTATTATGACGTATGAGTCATCGGGTGAGGTCGAAGCCCTTATGACAGTACTACCAACCGTTCGTATGACATACGGAAGACAGCACCGAAAGGTTAGCCATTTACCAGATGACTTAACCAAAATTCATGACACGACTTTTGTCTTTGACGTACACGTAGGGACACGTTAGGGACTTTTCATGTTTTCGGTAGGGATATTTGGACCAAATATGAGTGTTTGAGTTGGCAACACTGCGCGTGCCGCGCTACCAAACCTTCAGTCTTCCCCGAGCCGTCGGTGACAGAGTACGCTCGCTCGGTGTTCACCTCTTTATGCAGTAGACATTCCCACCCATGGAAAATTTTGCTGCTGGTGTTTCACGAGTTTCTGCCAGCACCTCTGCCCTTGTTAGAGTCGCTTCACAGACCCCAAGGCGAACCCTGAAGGTTGGGTGCGTAGGCCCATTACATGAGGGGGCCCCTTAGAGGGGTACTGGAAAGGTCTGTGGAGAGGGGATGCAGCGACTGATAGATGCGGCTAAGTCCCGAGAGGGGCAGCGTCAGGGCTGGTACGACGCCGTTTAGACGGCGGCCAGTTTAGCCCTCCTGACGCTGTAGGATAGTTGTTGTACGAGTTTACCATCCCCCGTCAGGTAGCTGTGGATTTACCCTTGTGGCAGTTTGTTTTTTTAAAGTTTTTATTAAGCTTTTTTTTCTGCCACTGCCCCTTCTGCGTTATTTTCTGAGTCATGGCCCACTCTAAAAGCACGCCCAAGTTCCACTCTCCTCGCCCTTCGTCAGGAGGGGAACTATCGCCCAGTGATAGACCAGTGAAGCATGCATGCATCGAACAATCCTCGCAAGACAAGACAATCTGTTGTTTTACACCGCTTCTCTCCTGACGTCACCGCCGCTCCAATTCCTACCCCTCACCCTGGCAAGACCCCTGCTCGCCCTAGCTCTTCCAAGAATATATTAGGCTGAATCTGAAAGCCTGATAATGATATTGAATAGGCTGGACAAGGTGTATAGTAATAAGATTATGTAAGAAAATGAGATGTACGATGTGACCACCGAACCACCGATGTGTGCGAAGTACCACCATCAATTCCTCCTCCTCCTCCTCATTCACCACACCCTCCTCCTCTTCATTCTCCTATTCCTCCTCTTCAACTACAACCTCCTCCATTTCCTCTTCCTCCTCAACCACCACCACCTCCACCTCCATCTACTACTACTCTACCACCTCCACATTCTTAACTCCAAAACATTAACATTCATACTCCACCTCCACATTTTTAAGTGGATAAAGGGATTTAATAAAGGAGAGGTAGGAAAAGTTCTTACGGCTATTAACCAGGGTAGAACAAGAAGTAACTGATTCAAGCTGGAAAAACGTAAATAAAAAAAAGAAATAGGGAAAAACTGGTTCACAAATAGGGTGGTGAATGACTGGAATGGACTCAGTAGACAGGTAGTTAGTGCGGAGTCATTTGGGAGCTTTAAAGAGGGGCTGGATAGATTCATGGATGGGGATGAAAGGTGCATGTAGGTAGTGTTAGGTAACAAGAACTACCACGTGTAGGCCTCACGGCCTCTTGTAGCTAACTTATTTTCTTATGTTCTTATGTTTTTTCAGTTGCACACACCTCGATAAGAGCGTACACTGCAACAAGAGACATGTGCTAGGGGGCCTTCCCACATAGATTTAGATTCCAGAGGGATTCGCCCCGCATTCGTCATAGGTAAGCCCCCATGCGTTGTAGGAATTGTACTAATTGAAATCAAGAATATAATGCAAGTGATTTACATTATTTAAGCATGCTTCATATTTTCTACATGATAAAAGCAATGCATGAACAGGAAGATTCCCTTGCCTAAACGCCCATCCATTCCCTGAGAACAGCGAATACTGGGCGGTGCTGGTGTGGATGGGTGTGTAGCCGGTGGCGGGGTCGGTGTAGCGGGTGGCCACTAGGGACTTGCTGTAGTAGTAGTTGTAGATGTAGGAAAACCCTCCGTCAACCACTCGCCTCATTCCCTCTTCTATATCTGCAGTCTGTGACAATGTATTTTTTTGTACTGAAACGAATACTGTAAGTGGAAAAATGCCCTGTCCAACAATCGCCTCAATTTTCTTCAATATTTACAGTTATATTTTTATTTTTAAATGAATACAGAATAGTTACTTCACTGTTTAAGTACATAATTGGTTCCTGGGAACGTACTTAACTTAAAAATACATATCAATGCTGTATAATTACCTGGTAATGACAGTAGAAACTTAAAATACTACGCTATAAATCTTACCTCCATACGTTCGTAAACTTTTATCATGGCGAGATCAGAACTAGAGCTGAGAAAAGTTTTGAGAACTCCGGTCATCCTCCTTGTTCCCCAGCGCCACCCTTCCGCCTCCCCTCTCTCTACCAACTCCTCCATGCTGTTGATAACGCTGGACTTTCCTTGCACCACCAGATGCGAGATAAGTGACGACCTGTAGCCGGTGGTCACGATGAACCCCACGATCAGCCACACGCCCAGCATAACCTGCAGAGATAATGGTATACGCGGCTTTAATGTGGCGGCATGTGAATAGCGGGTTACCCAACAGTCAAATTTATTGATGCCACTACATGTGATCCAAGATTTTCATGACATGACGGTAGCTCAACGTTTTATGCATTTGGAGTCATTTTGAATCCCATGGTCATTATTGTATGTCATATGGTTTATTTTTGCTGAAAATACAGTTACAGTTTAAAGTAATCGTCCAGAACCATTTTTTCTTTGCCTAACTATGTTGAATCTTTATTCCACCAAACACCTAATCCACCAAAAATAATTGATTTCCAGGCCATATTTCCATATAGAAAACACACATTATTAGATGACTCATAAGTGGTAAATAACAACATCTTCATCATTGGACCCGCGATATTAATTATGAGCATTAGTTAGGTGGCCAAATGAACAACTGTCTCTAATTTGTGACAGCCATCTGGACGGATCGACCGCAATGAAAATACAAGCGATTGTGTAGTCGTAGCCCTACATGATCTGTCCAGCGGGAAGATTTAGAGATACATGCTAAATGGGAAGGCAAATCAGGCATGATGCCTGGTGCGTGTTGAGTAAATCACACTGGCAGAGTTGGATTCGGAGCGTTCAGCCCAAATCGTTCTGGCCTTGTATACGGCAAAGAATTTATTGACTTGCAAGTGTCTAATAGGAAAATTTCCTACATCAGAGGTCATATGGCACTATGGCAAAGCATAAAAAAGGGGAGGGGTTACAGATAGAGGGAAACGGTGAGGGAAGGGGAAAGGAACGGAACGTTATAGCAGTAGGGTTAGATCAAAGGAAGGATGTGTATTTTTTGGGGGAAGGAGATCATAGATTGGGAAATGGGACAGGGGGGTGAGTAAAGAAAGTTTCTGTGAGGCAGATAACATGAGGCTTATAGCAAGAAATCAGGAGACAAAGGTCTTGTCTGTGGGAGCGGAAGTCGTGAATGTTCCAATGAAGAACAGACAGAGTGTAGAGGTTAGTGGGTGATGATTGATGACGGGGCGGACGTTAGATTTGATTTAAACTTGGATTTAACTAATCGGAAATTGAGGATCAGGAGGACCTGGCACTTCTCTATATCATGGATTGGTAAGTAAGGGAAGCTATAATGTTTGTGGGAATCACAATGAGGGTACTTTCGAGAAAATCCTATGGTTAGTTTCGGAGCTACAGCCAAGCGTCTTTACTCGGAAACCACATCCTAGCATTATAGCATAGAGTTGGAAAATATGCGGGCGGGAAGGCAGACAGTGTGACAGGCAAGTGTGACAGGCATAAAATAGATAACGCCGCGAAATAAGTAGCGCCTTACCTCAAACCCCCGCCGTTTCTTACTTATTTAACACAAAATACTCCTTTATAACAAGTGATTAACCAGGACGTGTGTGGTACTGTGGTTGCTGGAGGTTTTAGAGGAAACAGCAGAGAAGGGAAGAAGGCATTAATTAGTGTAGTGATTAGTTAATAAGAGCAAGGCATTGAGTGATCTAGCTCTGTACACGTCTTATGCAAATGTTAAGTGTGCTTATATGTATAACAAGGCAGGTGAAAGGATTAACTTGTTAAAAACTTCCATCTAGTAGCTGTCTCTCGATTCGTCTTTTTCTTGTGACCGCTGTGACGCTTCATAGTATAGACGACGTATCGCTTCATAGTTCCTCTTCAAACTTGGTCTCCTTCGTTAACAGATTTGTCAAGTCTTCCTTTGTCTATTTCACCTGGGAAACTAAAACATTTTCATTAGTTTTGGTCTGTGAGGGCGTCAGCTTGTGTGATTGTGTGACAGTGTTATACGGCAATCTCTTCTCTCCTGTCTCCTCTAGTACCTCCAGCAACCACAGTACCACACACGTCCTGGTTAATCACTTATAAAGGAGTATTTTGTGGTAAATAAGTAAGAAACGGCGGGGGTGCGAGGTAAGGCGCTACTTATTTCGCGGCGTTATCTATTTTTTGCAACAACGGGATTTGGGTTGGGGGGTGATGTAGACCAGTGTTTCTCAACCTTTCAAGCTTTGTGGACTCCTTACATCCACTTATACATTCAGGGGACCTCTTGGTACGGGATTAGATAGGATATAGTCACTTTACATTTGTATGTAAGAATGGTTAATAAAAGATTTTCTTTTCACAGGAAGTGGTGTTATTTAATTTATAATCAGATGGTTTTCATTGTACAAACATGATAAAAAAAATAAAAAAATTAAATGTATATTTACAAAATGGAAAATAAAGTAAACTTCACTTTTAAGGAAACAGAATAATTAGGCTTTCAAAATGGTAAACTCTTATTTAGCGACTCTGAAAAATTAAGTTACAAATAACATGGTCATATAAAAAGCTTCCCACATTAAATTTTGTTTATGATCAATTAACTTTTTCTTTATCTGCAAATGATGTTTATGTTTCACTTAATGTGATACTTGCTGCTGACTGCTAGCAATGATGTTATCAATGCGTGGGGGTATTCTTGATAAACTGACACGCATGTCATCTTCGATCCTTAATCTTGACCTATATTTAGTTTTCAGTGCTGTCATGGCTGAAAAGCTTGACTCACATAGGTAGGTGGTGGTGAAAGGTAACAACACTTTCATAGCTGCTCCATGAGAAATCGGAAACTCATGAAAACATTGAGCCCAGAAGGGTTCTAGTGGCACTGCACTGAATCGAGTCTTCATGGCACCATCAGATGATAGGTCAATGAGCTCCTCTAATAATTTTGACTGTGAGGCTTCTGGGAGCTTCATCTCAATATTCTCAATGAAGGGGTTTTCTATCCACTGGTAAGAAGCAGCCTGCTCCTCAGTTAGCTCAGGGAAATAGCTGTTGAATTTCTCCGACAACTTTGACCAGGTGCAATGTTACCTGTGCTCTGACTACATTGAAACTAATGCCTCTGTCTTGAATGAATGCATGCATATTTTCAAACATATCAGTGATTCCTGACGAGGTACGAACACGCCACAACTTGAGCTTTCTTTTGAAAGCCTCAACTTTTTGGTACTGAGAAATTTTGTTTGTGTTTGCACCTTGCATTGCTTTGTTCAGCTTATTTACTTCGCTGAATATGTCTGCCAGGTAGCTCAGTTGAAGAAGCCATTTATCATCATAAAAGAAATCTGCAAGCTCAGGCTTCTTCTCTGAGAGGAATGTACACGCTCCTCCCTTAGGCTGAATAAGCGTGTGAGCATCCGCCCGCAGGACAACCATTTTTTATTTATTTATTTTTTATTTTTTTATTTGTGCCTATAGCGCCTGTAGGCAGTGGTGACCCAGGGCTCGGATGGTAGGCTCTGGAGGTTTACTTGAGGGCTGTGATGGCTGGTCCTCGCCCGTGGTGGCGCAGGCAGGATTTTTATAGTGACGCCTGTGATTAGAGGCTCATGCCGCCCCCCTGTGTCCTCCGATGCACTCGCAATCGAAGGTAGAGTTAATGGGCAGGGCATGTAGGTGTTCTTAGGCCACTCGACGGTGCAGAAAGGTTTTGGTTTTCTTCGGGAATCGAACTCGGGTCACCGAGAACGCCAGTCGGAGACGCTAATCACTCCGCTACCGCCTCCCCAAGGCGTATGCATAAGTAGAGATATATATTCTGCACCTACTTCCTCACAGAGTGCAGCAAACAGTCTGGAATTTGTGGCCCTTGCTTTAACGAAGTTTACAGTTTCTACAGCAGTGTTCATAACTGCGTGAAGCCCAGGCTCCAAGTATTTTGCAGCGAGATTTCTCTGCCCAAAAAAAGTGATTTGCAATGGCACGGGGAGAAACTTCTAATATTCTAGTCACGACCCCTTTATGCCTGCCAGTCAGGCTGCGGCGCCATCAGTACATATTCCGATGAAATTTTACTCCAACTGATTCCATTATCCTTCATAAAGTCATCCAGAGTTTGAAACTCGTCCATTCCTGTAGTTGTGTTCTCATCTCTTTGCAAAAAAAAATTCCTCTCGTAATTCATTCTCCCACAATAGCGCACAAACGCCAGCAGATGTGACATTTTGGACACATCTTTTGTTTGAACACAGCTGGATGGCAAAGTCATTGTTACGGAGACGTGCAGTGCATTGTTCCAGTATGTCTTCAGACATTGATGAGATGCGGCGTTTCACAGTGTCATTTGATATTGGAATTTTTGTTAATGCCTTAGCTTTTTCATCCCTTGCATTTCCCTGACAATTTCAATTGCAAAAGGCATGATCAATTTTTCCCCAACTGTGTGAGGCTTTTCTGTTGGAAAATTTTCTGAGCCACAATATATGAGATCTTAAGCAGTTTTTTATCCATAGTGGTAGTGGGTCTTTAACCCGACTTGTGCACTGCGCAGTTCTTTAGCTTTGCGCTCAAAAAATTATGTTGACTTATCCTTGTACTGACAATGCTTTGCCTGGAAGTGCCTAATTAACTTGGGGGGGCTTCATACTCTCATTGGAAACAGTACTCTGCAGCAAAGGACGCACTGTGGCTGTTCAACATCTCACTTGTACTTACTACAAAGCCATAGTTTTAAAGGGAAATTCATCATATTTCCTAATTTTTTAGTCCATAACATGACCAGAAATAATCTTCCTCTTTCCTCTCAACGGGTGTTTGACCTCTGACTTATCATCTGAAATTTAGCTGACACTGTTTGTTTGGTAATTCTTGTTTTAAAAGAGGACGGTCCTAATAACATATTTTTCCTTTTTCTTCACAGACAGGTAAACAATCAGTCTGGATAAAGAAAGAAAGAAAAAAACTTTAAGGTGAAGAAGACCTACATATTTGTTCCACAGTGTCAGTATTAAGTGCGGTCAAATGAAAAAAAAGCAAAAAAAACAAATTAAACAACCCTTATGCGAAAACTTAACAATCCCCAAGGACAGCCAGTCACGCCACGTGTTCAGTCAGCAGCGTCGTCAGCAGAATGAATACAGCTCTCGGGCTGAGCTCTGGGCAACGCGCTGTGTAGCTATTGCATCAATTTATGCCACCCCGGAAGCAACGTTGCCAACAAATATAACTTCCTCACTTTTTTAAAGCTTTTTAGTGATAGGAACATTATAATATATTATAAAATCATCGCCACAATTCTGAAACGCAACTAGCCAGGGAAAAACTAGAAAAAAAAACTGGAATCTCGATTAAGACAATTGTTAATCAGAATTATAAAAAACTGAGCCATGACAGGATTAACTGTAATAGTTGAATTCCCCGTCCTGCGGACCCCCTTTATAGGTTTATGCGGGCCCCCTAGGGGTCCGCGGACCCTGGTTGAGAAACACTGATAGACAGTGTGACAGGCAAGGGAGTGTTGTTCCCGCCTTGCCTTGTCTGCCGCACAAATCTTTTCCACAATTTAATGTGTCCGTATCGGTCGGAAATGTGTGCAAACTTCTCTGGAAAGGTACAGCTGTCTTGCTGCCCCCCAAAAGGATGCATGCATATGGCATATCGCAAATAAAAATCTTCAGAAACACCCAAAAAATCTTCAAGTACTATATTTATCTCTTGTGTTTACGTGCTTCTGGATTAGCGCGGGAAAGGAGGCCTCCTCATGTGACGACACCGAGCCGTGGCGCATCGTCTGCAAGTCTTGAGGGGCGTTTTCGAAGCTCGGGAAATTTGCAGATTTTGATTGCGGGTTATTTAAAAACGGCTGACTGATACAAAAAGTGACAACATATTGTTGATATACGCGATAATGGCTATAATTTGATTGCATTAAATCAGGAATGATGAATGGTCTGGACGATTACTTTAAGATATCTCCATGACATTTCCAAAAATTATAAGCAAAAATTCCTTGCCACCCTAATATTGTATATTTTCTCAACAAAGGTATCTTTTTTTTTTTTTTTTTTTGGCTTTAATGCTGTAATAGTACACATAACAAAAGGGGTAAACAAATTTCACAACTGAACCAATAAAAGTCGCTGATTGTAATCGATGAAATTTCAAAAGCAAAAAGTCAATAATAATTTATTGACTGGTGTACGTGAAGGCATGATGAAGAGTGTGATTAATAAAGGTGCGTGGACAGCCAACTCCTCCCAGGTGTTGTTACCTGGCTGGAGGTTCCCACCGGAGGCTTGAAAGAGTGGTCCTCAAGCAACACCGACCACCCGTAGAGCACCGAGGAGGCCAGACTCAGCCGGCGTCCCCCTGAGAATCCCTGCCAGCACTTCTGTACCAGCCACAGTGTGGCGCCCCACACCGCCATGCCCACCACCACCCCTGCCCACACGCTGGCTAGTGGGCGGATACCAAGACATTAACATCAAAACATACACTGCATTACATTGGATCCAGAAGCATAATGTGGGTAAACAGAAGAAAAAAACGATCGCGCGCAACATATCGACATATAAAATGGTGATTGTCACTTATTACAATATAAGAATTTATAGGCTCGTATTTGATCTATGAATTTCTTTATTAGCCTGTTCATCAACACATTTAACGTCATCAGTCAATGTATTGTTTTATCTGTCTACGTATCAATTTATTTATTTAATTATGTCTCTTTATTCATGTGTGGTTGTATATTTAACTTACCCTCCAGTGGTCTGACGAGCGACAAATACTCGGGCAGAGGCCTCGGCTTGGACGACAGAATGACAACTGGCTCTTCCACGTATAGTGTTGTAAAGTCCACCACCTGTGCCCTCTGCTGCGTCACTGTGATGTCCACGGAAAAGTCTGCCTTGCCGTGCTGCAGCGTGCCTACCAGGCCCGTCCAGTTGCCGCTGTTGGTGAGCAGACCCCACTGGCCGTCCTCTGGCTCCCGCACCTCATACCTGCAATAAGAGTATAGAGGAAAGCCTTTGAGCTGTATGGCTATCGACTGTACACGAGAGATCATTAAGCCAGACATATGTACACCATTTGGCACTTTTCCATTTGGCATATCATTTCCCCAGAACAAAGTGCCTGCCATTCATATATCAACACACACGCTGTGAAAGGGAATTGGGTGTGTGACTTCCCAGCCGTACTCAAAGATCGGTTCTATGAGCTATAAGCTATATTCGGGAGAGTAATAGCATGCGATCACTAGTCTGACGCGTGATCAAGACGATGAGTGAATACTGCATTGAAGGCCTCCCCTGCGTGGTCATCCTCCGTGAGCCTCAGCCAACACAGCAGCCCCTCCACACACATCACACTGGATAGGGCACGTCATCCTGAGACATGGCTACCATACCTAACGTGTCAATACCCTTGCTGCCCCAGCCACTCCTATCCCCACTATAATGCCCTTTAAAGGTTAAGGGAGGGTGTGCTCTGCCACCCACGCCCCCGCCACACACTCGTCCATGCTTGATGTTCGTGCCCACCGACACCATAAACTAAAACTGTTGTAAAATTCTTGGACATCATACAAAAGGGCACCAAAGTTTGCACTGAAGAACTAGAGAAACAAATGATGTGAGGTATTGTTTGCCTTATATAAAGCCACAAATAATAATTATTGTTCACAATATAAAGTATAAAGTAACCATTTGTGTAAAAAGACATGATGAGACGCTGACGCCATTGTGACGACATATATTTACAACAAGAAAGAAAACATCTAAAAATGTAATGCTCTTTTAATAATAATAATAATAATAATAATAATTTTATTATCGCCCGGAGGCATACAGACAAAAAACAAAGCAATAAGAACAAGCCAAGGAGTAAATTTAAGTACTAGAGCAAAAACAAAAAACAAGAACAAAGTACAGGCACATTTGGGGACATAGTATCAAAGTACATAGAAAAGCATACATGGACACCTGTGCTACACCACATTCTGCACAAACAGCAGACCCAGCCACCGCTGTTGTATAGGCCCACATACATAGGCCGAGCTCTGCCTGACAGAGGTGATGATGGAGTTCGTAGAGAGCTCCACCCTACTCCTTAAACTGAACACAGAGTGTCGACGGATCACATCCAGATTATTCACCCCGTTCCTAGCGAAAGCCAGGGACGAGGTGCACCACCTGGGCAGCCCCAGAAGCCTCTTAAGGATGTCATTGTGACAGACCTTAAGGCGGTTCATAGTGGCCACCTTGTACCGCGACCACAGAGAGTTGCAGTATATGGAGTAGAAGTGACTCCTGAATAACTCTATCTTCACTTCTCTGCTACAGTAGGAAAATTTCCTCTGTAGAGTATTTCCCACGACAAGAAGCTTGGTGGTCTGCTTGATGATATCATCATCATCAGTCATGTCGTGGGATATAACATGGCCTAAGTATGCGAATCTATCCACAAAAGTGAGGTCAGACCCACCGAGCCATGCTGTTTTGAGGTAATTCACCTGAGCGCGTGCCGGTGATACTACCATGCACTCTGTCTTAGTGGTGTTGTAGACAATGTCATGCTTGGCAGCATACACCTGACACACATTGATAAGGTCCTGCAACGCATCCGCAGTGGGTGCGAGCAGTACCATATCAGCATAGCTCAGTGAGTTGAAGCACCCATAATGTATGTGTCAGCCGATACCTGTATCACGAAGGTTGGCACTGAGATCATCCGTGTAAACATTGTACAGGTAGGGGGATAAAATAGCCCCCTGCCCAATACCATTGGCAGTACTAAAGGACAGCGAGAAGGAATTACCCCACATAACAGTAAATTCCTGGGTAGTGTACCAGTACATTAATAAATTAACAATGTACCCAGGTGTACCCCTGACGAGAAGTTTATGAAAGAGCTTCCAGTAATTCACTCTTGTCAAACGCCTTTCTGGCATCCAGGAAACACAGATAAACAGGTGAATTTCTGGAAGTGTAGTAATGAATGATATTCTTCAATGTCCACACACACATCTCAGTGCCAAGGCCTTTCTTATTGCTGAACTGATTGTCCAGTGTATACAGGTAGGCCTCATGACGATGGAGCACCACTTTCTCCAGCACTTTGGACAGGGCGGTTGCTATGGCAATGGGCCTGTAATTGCCAGAGTTAGCAGGGTCCTTCACTTTGCTCTTAAGTAAAGGCACTATAAGCACTGCCAAGACTTGACTGGGTATGTACTGATGGCAGACACAGGCATTGATGAAGAGACAGAGCCAAGTAACCAGGCTGGGTGGCGCATACTTAAATGCCCCAGAAGGGAGCCCATCCATACCCAAAGCCTCACTGGAGGAGAGGCTTTGCAATACCCCTCTCATATCCTCGTGGTCCACGCTGCGAAAACCCTGCAACGACACACCACGCATCCCACCACGCAGGGCATTCTCACTCTCCAAGTCCTCACACCGTTGAGAATGCCCTTGAAATGGTCTCCCCACATGGAGGCGATGCCCTCCTCCCCCACAGCGTGATCCACCCGTAGGGGAAGCGTGTGTGAGCCTGGGTTCATGCTGCGCACGCCACGCCAAAAGTTAAAGGAGTCGCCAGCTTGTCAGCCAGGGACTGGGCACGAAGCTGGTGCTCATGTGACTTACACCACCTGAGACACAGCTTGAATCTGGCCCTGGTGCTCCTCATCCTCTCAGCCAGTGGCTCCCAACGCGGACCACCACCCGCTCTCCACTCAAGGAAGGACTCCCGCGCGGCACTGTGCGCCTCACGAACAAACTCATTCCAGCCTGGTACCTGCCTCCATCTCTTCCTGCAAAAACCAAACACAGTCTGGCCAGCACGCATCATGCACTCTATCAACGCCTCGTGGAAGGCGTTGATGTCGTCATGGTGCCCACGGTCCAGACATGCATTCTGGAAGCAACACACCCTGACAGGATCTATGGAAATGCCCCTCAGCAACTCTGTCACTACACGACCATACTCCTCTCTCTTCCACTTGTCCCGAAAATCCCACTTAATCCTTGCCGCATTATCCTGCCTGACCTGTGTCAGAGCAGGGAGCCCATTAACTTTGAAATCCACCAGGAGAGGAAAATGGTCTGAAGAGACACTGTTGTACAGAATGGAGCACTCATCCATCACATCAAACAGGCATGGTGACAACAGCACATGATCCAGCCACGTGCGTGAGAGACACCCCTGGTTGACATGAGTGAAGCTCGTTGGGGGAAGCGCCTTCACGTCAGCCATCACCATGTCGCAGTCTCCACACATGCGTTGAATGTCTGTGAAGAAGGCAGTGCCCGGGGCAGCATTAAAGTCACCGAGAATGCAAACATTCTGCTCCTCAGCATCCTCTATTATGGAGGCGAGTCTTCCTAAATACATCTGCTGTTCGTCCCTGTTCTCCACATTACTGGTGGGCAGATACACATTCACCAGCAACATGGAGAACCGGTCATCCTTGTATGCAATGCCCAAAATGCGAGGATCCTGAGCATTACATACTTTGATGTATTTATAAAGACTTGTGGCACAGAAAAGTGAGACCACCGTATGGCCTGCCACGCCTCAGGACCCGTGTCTCGTCCACCGCCGAAGTCGAGAACGACACAAAGTCCTTATGGAGGCCATTCGGTCTGTGCACATCGTCAGGGTACAGCCACGTCTCCTGTAGGGCCAGCACGTGCACCTGCCCCAGGAGATCCCTGATGTGAGGCTCACTACTCTACACACCCTGACAGTTATAGGAGGCAATTTTCAGTTTACCTTCCATTGTTGACAGGGCGTGAAGAGGCAGCCGCAGCTGTTGGGAGAGAGCTATATGGGCACACACACATGTTGCTCCCAGTTGTTATTTTAGAATTTAAAGTATTTACAAAAATCTTAATTTGATCACATTTCTCGTTCTCTACGTCATTCAATTTTATTTTTTACTCCAGGTAAATGTACTCCAGGCTACTTGACAAGTTTATGAGGGTGCAGGGTTTTATGATAAGGGAGGATGGTAGGTGTCCTCTCAGGGGAGATAAGGGGTCTCTCTCTCTCTCTCTCTCTCTCTCTCTCTCTCTCTCTCTCTCTCTCTCTCTCTCTCTCTCTCTCTCTCTCTCTCTCTCTCTCGCTCTCTCGCTCTCTCGCTCTCTCTCTCTCGCTCTCGCTCTCGCTCGCTCTCGCTCTCGCTCGCTCTCGCTCTCGCTCGCTCTCGCTCTCGCTCTCGCTCTCTCTAAATTATCAACCAGTCTTACGTAAAGTTATGGGCGGTGGCCAGTGCAGCAATCATGCGGGCGCACAGTGAGTCTTTGGGCAGGACTAAGGTACCCGGCGTGTTGCTCACCCGTTCGTAGCTAAAGTATGGAAAATAATTCTTGGCCACTATCCTTAATTTGCGTCCCATCAACGCTTCGGGTTTTTCTGAGAAGAGAGGAAGATGTAAAATATGCATGAATACATTACAATCATTCATGTGTGTGTGCGTGCGTGCGATGTATTCATAGAGCAGTGGTTCTTAACCTGGGTTGGTTCGACCGAACCCCAGGGGTTCGGTGAGCCAATCTCAAGGGTTCAGCGGAGGCTCTCCGAAACATATTGCAATTTTACTATTATTGTAATGCCAGATTATTCACCAGAGAAAATCATACGCAAAATTCACATAAATTCAAGCAGTGCGGTAGAGCGGTAGAGCGAGAGCTATGTATTTACCTAGTTATATTTACCTAGTTGTAATATACGGGAAATGAGTTACACTCGTGGGGTTCCGTCCTGTCTCAATTGGTCAATCTTAGCATTTGCATCTATAATTTCACTGTCCAGGCTATTCCACATAACAATGCACCGATAGGAAAAACTGTCTTCTAAATTAATGTCCTTCAAGCACCTTGTCTTCGTAAAGTAATCGTGCGTTGCTGTATGGTTGTGAGTCTTGGTTGACTGCTGATTTGAAACCGATGGCAAGTCTTTATAATCGGTGCTTCAAGGAGCTGTTGGGTGTCAGGAGATCTACATGTAATGATGTGTGTTATATTGAAGCTGGGTATCCGTCTCTTCACCAGATGGTACAAACGAAGAAGCATAAATTATTTCGTAAAATGTGGCAAGAAAGTTTCACCATGAATGACCCTGTCATGTTTGCGATTAACCTGGCACTCAGCAGTAATTCAGCAACGTCCAAGTTCATACGCCGATGGGTGACGACCAATGTTAGGAATATGCAGGATGATCGCCAAAACATTGCATCAACTTGGTCAACAGCGACTCGTCTCGACGTAAAACTTATGTTTTGTTATGTTAACCCCAGCCTCAGTTTCCACAATGTTTATAACACACGGTATAGTGTGAACGAGCTGAATAGAATAGCGTTCATAAGATTTCGCTTGAGTAGTCATAATTTGGCGTGCGAGACGGGTCGTTGGAACAGGAGAGGTCGAGGTTGCCTGCCACTGCAAGAGCGTGTATGTACATGCGGGTTCGTGCAGACGGAGGTGCATGTTATCGAGCATTGTCCTGAAACACAACATCTTCGACAATTATACGGATTTACAACGATGCAAAAACAGTTTTATGAAGAATTGGCTCTTGATGTAATGTGTCAAGCGATTTATGAAATATTGGAAACGTATGGGTGAATGAATGTGAAGATACTATGATTTTAAGTTATGAATATTGTTTATGGGTTGGACTACAGTATTGTTGATATATATCTATGATGACTTATATTTTACTTTATATTATTTTACTGTTTTTATTTCGTATTGTAGTTTTGTACTGCTTAAACTGCGAATTTGATTTTATAATGTTCTTACTTTTTACTGGTACGTTTTTTGCATTACATTACTTATATTGTCCTTTTCAAGGGTGTTTTAGTTTCATTATATTTTGCTATATACTGATTATAATACTAAATTACTGTTTCGTTTTAGTGTTATGTCTATTGTTTTTTTTAATTAGTGTTTTAGTTCGTCACATAATGTTGCTTCATTTTTATTATAATGTTAACTATTTAGTCTTACTAGTCTACTATCTTGTTTTAGTTTAATGTGGTATATGTATTCGCTTGTGAAACTAACAATTGTGTAAATATTATATAACTGGTCAATAAACTATGTAATCTAATTTAGTGTGTGTGTGTGTGTGTGTGTGTGTGTGTGTGTGTTCATCTAGTTGTGTTCATCTAGTTGTGTTCATCTAGTTGTGTTCATCTAGTTGTATTTTACAGGGCCAGAGCGACGCTCGTATGGCCCCGTCTCCATATAAACTTTTTTTTTTTTATCATTCATCCTTAGTTTTTATTAGTGTTGGCCGAAGCCATCACCCCGGGAGGGGGGTCACAAACCCCCGGCTAACACCCGGTACCCATTCACTGCTGGGTGGACAGGGGCTCGGGTTTTAAGAAGACCGCACGTCTGTCTTCGCTCCGCCCGGGGATCGAACCCGGGACTTCTCGGTTATGAGCCGAGCGTGCTAACCCTTACACTACGGAGCTCCCCCACGTGTGTGTGTATCTAGTTGTATTCATCTAGTTGTATTTTACAGGTCCTGAGCAACGCTCGTATGGCCCCGTCTCCATATCAACATTTATTTTATCATTCATCTTTAGTGCTTAGTGTTGGCCGAAGCCACCACCCCGGGAGGGGGGTCACAAACTCCCGGCTAACACTCGGTACCCATTCACTGCTGGGTGGATGGACAGGGGCTCGGGTTTTAAGGAGACCGCCCGTCTGTCTTCGCTCCGCCCGGGTGTGTGTGTGTGTCACCTGGAAATAGCTGCGAGTCCGCCGGAAAGTGTGGCAGAGTCCATCGGAGCATCAGCTGTATCTTGGCTCCTCCAGACTTGCAATACAGGCACCGACGATACACGTTCATGACACCGTGACTCACTGAAAGACAAACAAGATGATGACAGGAGAACCAAATGACTGTGTGTGTATTCACCCACAGTCTTGTCCACGTGGGTGGGTGGGTGGGTGGGTGGGGGGGGTTGTTTGAAAAACGGATTTTGACGAGGTCTAAACATTTTTTTTCGAAGTTCCTCAACAATCAATAATAACATGAAGGAAAAACGGAAACTTAGTTTTGTTATTTTTTAAGAGTCATCATGAATACCTTGTTCAAGTATATGTTTGGAGGGTGTGGCAGCCGCTTGGGGTGTGATGTAAGGGCGTGGCGGTTGCGTAGACCGCCTGGTCAGAACACCGTACTCACTGAGACACCAGTGATTATTGTGTTTCGAGATTACGGTGTCAACACAAATCCAAGCAGACATATAACATTGTCAAAACGGAAACTTGTATGGTTATTATTTTAAGAGTCGATTCATGAAACCTTGTTCACAGTATAGTGTTTGCGTGGTGTGTGTGCCGTTGGGGTTGTGATGTAGGGGCGTGGGGTTTGCGTAGACGCTTGTAGAGCCCGTTACGTCTCCCGGCGACCAGGATTACTCGAGTCTCGGTTGTGTGTCGGGGCTGATTGTCTGAATGTGGTCATGGTGACTATGATTTTAAGAGTGTGGTGAGTATGTTTTTCCCAGTAGTGTTTATGTGTGGTGTGTGTGTGTGTGTGTGTGTGTGTGTGTGTGTGTGTGTCAGGAGTGGGCACCGCAAACGAAAATCCACTTCCGCAAACGCAAATCCGCAAACCCCAATCCTTATGTTCCGCAACCACAAGTCCGCAAATTTCTTTAAGTTCAAACCTCCGCAACCGCAAGTCCGCAAACCGCAAACCAATTAGGTGATTTTTTCTCTGCATATATTGCAAAGATTGAGGTAAAGCACTTAGTGTTAGTATATGTATATATTATTTACTAAATCACTTATGGCAATGATTATAATATATATTATATTAATATATATAATATATTATATATTATATATATATATATATATATAATATATATATATATATATATATATATATATATATATATATATATATATATATTATATATATATATATATATATATATATATTATATATATATATATATAGTATAATATATTATATATAGTATATATATATATATTATATATATATATATATATATATATATTATATATATATATATATATATATATTATATAGTATATATATATATATATAGTATATATATATATATTATATATATATATATATTATTATAATTATATATTATATATTATATTATATTATATATTATTATATATATATATATATATATATTATATATATATATATATATATATATATATATATATATATATATAATATTTATTTGGAGACGCTATCCTTCCCTGCTTTACGAATCTGCCAGCATAGACCTACGAAAGTCGGTCCATGCCTTCTCCCAGAAAAGTCCTTCTGCAAAAGCCTTCCGCTCTCAATAGGCTCTTTACCTCGTCAGGCTGAGCGTGCCCAGTTTTTAGACCACTATTGCACACATCAGGGTTCTGTCCCTGTCTTTACTGATGGTTCCAAATCAGACGAAGGAGTTGGATACGGTGTCGTATTCCCATCGTTTAATTTAACAAAGGCGTCAGCCTTCCAAGTGTTTCATCTGTTTTTACGGCTGAAATATGTGCTATTTTACATGCTCTCATGGTTATTTCTACCCTTCCGGATGTCTCTTTTACAATTTTTAGTGATTCTTGTAGTGCTCTTCAATCACTATGTAATTTTAACTCTCCCCATCCGCTGGTCAATGCCATCCTGGAATGGCTTTATCTGCTCAAGAGGCGAGGCCGGATGGTCAGCTTTTGTTGGGTTCCGGCACATGTAGGTGTTGCCGGTAATGAGGAAGCTGATGCCTTGGCAAAAGCTGCAGCTAGAAGACCAGCTCTATCACATTTTGCAGTGCCGGCTACAGACCTACGCTCGGCAATCCATAGATCAGTTCACACCAGTTGGCAGGAACGATGGAATAATATAGGGCAAAATAAACTACGCACCATCCACCAAAGTATCGAGGACTGGAGCTACTGCGGTCTCTCCCGGAGATGGGAGACTGCCTTGGCACGATTGCGTATTGGTCACACTTTATATACACATGGATTCTTCATGGAGGGGGGCCACCCTCCTTACTGTAATGATTGCTTGGTCTCCTTAACTGTGCGGCACTTGCTGGTCGAGTGTCCTAGTCTTGGGGACCTACGTGAGCAATTTTTGTCCCGGTGTCGGGGGTCGGACGGTGCCTACCGTCTCTCCCTGGCATTGGGAGATAGGTGTTTTTCCCCGGACATGAGGTCCATACCTTTATTGAGAGGGTTGGCCTTCTCAACAAGTTATGATGTTTTTAATATTCTTTTATTATTGCTTTTAATACACTATTGTTCTTTTATATATTTTGTTATTTTAAATATTTTGATTATATCTGAAAATTTGTATTTTAATATTGCTTTTTACGGTATCTTTTGTAAGCAGGCGTCAATAACCCCGCAGTTGCGGCACCTTAAAACTATAATATATATCTATCATGCGTGCGGCAAGGACATTGAGATCTTGGAAAGTTTTACATACCTTGGAAGTGCAATCCATAATGACGGCGGGTCACGTCAAGAAGTCTTACGGCGGATTGGCATAGCCCACGGTGTTATGGACTCGCTCAGCAGGAGTATTTGGCGTTGTCGGTACCTGTGCAGGAGGACAAAGATCCGGATGTTCAAGTCGTTTGTGATTACTCAATGGGTGTGAGACATGGACACTAAATAGCGACGACTTGAAGAAACGAATCGATGCCTTTGGTAATAAATGTCTTCGCAGAATCATAGGGTATCGCTGGGATAATTACGTGTCAAATCAGCGATTGCACCGTGAGACTGAATCGAGGCCTATTACCTGCATAGTTCGTCAGCGCCAACTTCGGCTATATGGGCATGTGGCACGCTACCCTGAAACCGATCCTTCCCATCGGGTTGTATCTGTAAGAGACAATCCGGCGTGGAGGAGGCCAAGGGGGCGCCCACAAGGCTCGTTGCTGGGGCAAGTTGATGCTTATTGTGAAGAGCTGCTTGGTATGGGAAAGGAGCCTGCATAGACTCTCGCGCATGGTGACCCCCAGGAGTGGCGTCGTAAGGTGGGCAAGGCGACGCGCCCCCCGGCGTATGCCCCCAATGATTGATTCATTGATTTCAGAGTGAAACGTTCACTTGTTTACGTGAGCTACATATGAAAACAGTTTAGATAAATATTTTATCTTATAATTTGCTCTACGGTTAACGGTGTAGCGGGCCAGAAGTTACACAGGCCGAAAGTGACTAAAACAGCAACTGCGCATGCGCTGCTCATGACGTCACGGACACACTCATCCTCGCACTCCGCCAGACCACAAGTTACTGTAATCAGGAACCTAACTTAACCCAACCTAACCTAACCTAACCTATAAGCAGACCGAAAGTTGCTAATCCTGTGTTACGTCTGGCGGAGAGTGAGGATGTTTGTGTCCGTGACCTCATGAGCTGCGCAGCCCTAGTTGCTGTTTTGGTCACTTAAAGTAATCGTCCAGACCATTTCATCATTCCTGATTTAATGCAGTCAAAATATAGCCATGATCGAGTATATCACAATATGTTGTCACTTTTTGCATCCAGTCACCCGTTTTTAAATGATCTGCATTCAAAATCTGTAAATTCCCCGAGCTCTCAAAACACAACATGCAATCAGCAGACGACGGACCATGGCTCGGCGGCGTCACACGAGTAAGCCTCCCAGCCCTGCCTGATACAGATGCACAGAGACACGGAGAAAAATGTAGTACTTGGGGAATTTTGGGTGTTTCTGATATATTTTTTTTGCGATATGGCATATACTTGCATCCTTCATGGATACAGTAAGAAAGCTGTGCCTTTGCAGAGAGCTTAGTACCCATTTCTGACCTATTTGACCATGATAATGTCTGTGCAGCGCCTGGCAGTGGCAGGTGAGAGGAGCGCGGCTAGACAATGTGCTTCACACCGCGCTCCTCTCACCCGCCACTGCCAGGCGCTGCACAGACATTATCATGGTTAAATAGGTCGGAAATGGGTGCTAAGCTCTTTGCCAAGGCACAGCTTTCTTGCTGTACCCATGAAGGATGCAAGTATATGCCATATCGCAAAAAAAATATATCAGAAACACCCAAAATTCCCCAAGTACTACATTTTTCTCCGAGTCTCCGTGCATCTGTATTAGGCAGGGCTGAGAGGCTCACTCGTGTGACGTCGCCAGCAAGTTTCCCGGCACGGCTGGAATGGGGCTGTTGTTTTTCCCGCGCTTTTTACAAAAGTCATGTTTTTAGGGAAATAAAGCGTGGAAATGAATAGTTTTTTGTGGATTAGGTATTTTGAATGAACATTCAACATAATTATGCAAAGAAAAAATGGGTCTGGACGATTACTTTAAGGCCTGTGTAACATTTGGCCAGCTACACCGGCAGCAAGCGCACTTTTTGTTGTATGTTTACCACTTGACCAGACCCTTGTGGTGTGAGAAAAAATAAATTTGATCCATGCAGGGTTTGATGAGGCATATTCTATACCATAGACCACTGTATACCTGGACTGTTCACGCGACAATGTTTTGAATTGCGGGGCTGCATAGGGCCGCGAGGCGCCCGACAAAGAGATGTAGTGGTCTATGGACTATCATATAGACTGGTTTATCAGTATATATGGTATACTGTAATCTTCGTAAATGTTTGTTCTATAATATTATCAAATAAAAAACAGTAAAACACGCTAAAGAAATGCCATTACGAGACTATGAAGAAATATCCATGAACTTAATATTCACTTAACTCTTCGCCATTTAAAACTTTGCGAGTCAACTTTTATTATGAAGGGTATCAATAGAAGCGCAATTGTATTAGCTTTCCATTGATGTATTTCGCTATCTGATAAATTAATTAGAACCATGCATAAATTAGCGTTAAATAAAAAAAAAAAATCATCAATCGGGTAATTTTCCCGATTGATGATGCTACTTATTCACTTATATATTTTGTTTTCTGATAAATGAATTAGTACCATGTATAAATTAGCGTTGCCTAAATAAATAACCTCATCAATCGGGAAAATTACCCGATTGATGATTTTATTTATTTAGTTAACGCTAATTTATGCATGGTTCTAATTCATTTATCAGATAACGAAATATAGCAACGGAAAGCTAATAAAATTGCGCTTCTATTGATACCCTTCATGATAAAAGGTGACTCGCAAAGTTTTAAATGGCGAAGAGTTGAAGTGAATTAAGTTCATGCACATTTCTTCATAGTCTCGTAATGGCATTTCTTTAGCGTGTTTTACTGTTTTTTATTTGATAATATTATAGAACAAACATTTACGAAGATTACAGTATATCATATATACTGATAAACCAGTCTATATGATCCGTATATATATATATATGAATCCGAGCGGCCCTCCGATTTCGGGCCCTTGCGCGACAGGCCGATATTCCGTGCGCAGTCCAGGTATATAGTGGTCTATGGATAAATGAATTAGTACCATGTATAAATTAGCGTTGCCTAAATAAATAACCTCATCAATCGGGAAAATTACCCGATTGATGATTTTATTTATTTAGTTAACGCTAATTTATGCATGGTTCTAATTCATTTATCAGATAACGAAATATAGCAATGGAAAGCTAATAAAATTGCGCTTCTATTGATACCCTTCATGATAAAAGGTGACTCGCAAAGTTTTAATGGCGAAGAGTTGAAGTGAATATTAAGTTCATGCATATTTCTTCATAGTCTCGTAATGGCATTTCTTTAGCGTATTTTACTGTTTTTTATTTGATAATATTATAGAACAAACATTTACGAAGATTACAGTATATCATAGATACTGATAAACCAGTCTATATGATCCGTATATATATATATATATGAATCCGAGCGGCCCTCCGACTTCGGGCCCTTGCGCGACAGGCCGATATTCCGTGCGCAGTCCAGGTATATAGTGGTCTATGTCTATACCTATATATATAAAGTTGATTCCCTCAAACCCTTACTACACTCACGCGGCAGCAGCCAGGATGTCCCCGGCGGTGTGGTCTATCAGAAGGGCCCGGCACATGCTTCTCGTCCCACTCCCCCACACACTTTGCCACAAGTCCATAGTCACTTGGGTTTCCCGCGTGTTGTATGATGTTAATTCCTCGCACAGGTCCTTATCCACCACGGCCGCCGCCATGCTGATCGCAGAAACCTTTCTGGAGAAGAGGAAAAACATGAATATGCTCTGAAAAACCTAGATAGTCAATGTAATGATTATTCTCCTGTTTCACCTATGAAAGGGCAGTAAACGTGGCTTGAAGTGTTTTGCTTACTGTTGACAACCTTGACTTAATATTCGAGAATGAGCTGAAGTAATATGCGTTAAGAATAACCTGAGAACAGCGACTGTAACAGGTGAGAGGCGAGGAGCGGCAATGACCAAGTGACACCCTGCAAGATAGCGCTCCAGCACCTGCCCCGCCCCATGTACCACAGCCTCCCAGCCTGCAGGGGGTGACCACGCCTCTCTCAGCCTCACAGATTCAGCCTCCGCCACAAGCACCAGCCAACTCAGGATCAGCCGGCAATCCATAACAGCCACTTTATACTTATACCTTGGAGATAAAAATACGCGAATAATGAGTAGCTAAAAGACACCGGTGTATAGCGTAGGATAACATATTCATAATGACATTGAGGATTTTCTCCCTTCATCAGCTTTGCAGCCCTTATTTTAAGAATCAAAAAGTGTTTTAAAGACACTCCCAAATTGAGGATTACTTTCGAGGCATTCTGTTTAGCCAGGTTTATAATCGTGTGGTGTATAATGATCTTATACGGTAATTTCTAGTTATTCCTCCTCCTCCCCAAATCTTTAACTTTTATAACTTTTGTCCTCCTTTCTCATGAGACACGGATAAGATAGTGTGTGTGTGATATATATATATATATATATATATAAAGTTCTTAGTATATATAATATATATATATATAATATATATATATATATATATTATATATATATATAGTATATATATAGATATATATATTACGTAATATATATATAGTATATATATATAATATATAATATAATATATATATATATATACGTATAGATATATATATATATACGATATATATATATATATATATATAATATATATATATATATATATAATTCTATATATATATATATATATTATATATATATATATATAATAGTATATATTATATATATTTATATAATATTTTATATAAAAAATATATATATAATAATATTTTAAATATATATATATATTAATATATTATACATATATATATAATATATATATTTTTTTTTTTTTTTTTTTTTTTACATTTGTGCTATAGCGCCTGTAGGCAGTGGTGACCCAGGGCTCGGATGGTAGGCTCTGGAGTTTCACTTGAGGATTCTGATGGTTGGCCCTCACCCGTGGTGGCGCAGGCAGGATTCTTATAGTGACGCCTGTGATTAGAGGCTCATGCCGCCCCCCTGTGTCCTCCGATGCACTCGCAGTCGAAGGTAGAGTTGATAGGCAGGGCATGTGGGTGTTCTTAGGCCACTCGACGATGCAGAAAGGTTTGGGTTTCTTCGGGGATCGAACTCGGGTCACCAAGAACGCCAGTCGGAGACTCTAACCACTCCGCTACCGCCTCCCCATATTTAGTCCTGTGGAACATCTATTGTTTTTTTTTTTTTTTTTCACAATTGTGCCTATAGCGCCTGTAGGCAGTGGTGACCCAGGGCTCGGATGGTAGGCTCTGGAGGTTCACTTGAGGGCTCGGATGGTTGGTCCTCGCCCGTGGTGGCGCAGGCAGGATTCTTATAGTGACGCCTGTGATTAGAGGCTCATGCCGCCACCCTGTGTCCTCCGATGCACTCGCAATCGAAGGTAGAGTTGATGGGCAGGGCATGTGGGTGTTCTTTGGCCACTCGACGGTGCAGAAAGGTTTTGGTTTTCTTCGGGGTTCGAACTCGGGTCACCGAGAACGCCAGTCGGAGACGCTAACCGCTCCGCTACCCCCTCCGCTACCCCTGTAGCGACTAAAGTAGTCACCCCTTTCAGTCTTTTCAAGTTTTCCGTTCTCTACCAGTGCTGTCTCTAAAGAGAACCAGCGTAGCACGTTGACTAATCTATTTTGTAGTCTTCAATATTTGTTATTGTCATTATCATGTTTATGCACTGTTATCAGCTCATCAATGTAAGTAATTATATACAACGTGTCACCAGCAATGTATACTGGAAGTGTCTTTGGTGAAACTCGCAGTCTTGGTCGAGTTCCACAATTAACCGTTAAAATCACCATTTGTGAAACCAGAATTTCTGTATATGTATTCTAGATTTAATGCAATAAATTAACCTGAACTGACAAAATGAGTATCCATCATTCCAGTTCAACCATAAGCTATGAACACTCCACCTAGTTACAAATGGTGACCCTGGAGTGTAGCTAATGGTTCCTAGGTTGGCTTAAACTGGTGCTGTACAGCACGGCATAGAAATGCAATTTCTATGCTTTGCTGGACACAAGAGCACACTTCTCCTAGTAGTGGGACCTGCGTCTTCGGAAGCATTCGTCCCATTGCTCCTGCTGTATATTCCTAGCCTCCAGCTTCACTGGTGATCGCTAGGTTGAAAGCGGGATAGGGAGGAATTACAACTTCATACGTGTAGCCGCCACCTAGTCAGGTTTCCCACCCAGACCCCGGCACCTTCTGTGCCTTCCTCAGGGCATTTTTGCCCTCAGACGCCTTACTGCGTCCTCAGCGGCCTATGCACATTCAGCGCGGCCACTACCCCGCCAGGCGCCTCACTGCGTCCTCAGCAGCCTATGCGCATTCAGCGCGGCCACTGCCCCGTCAGATGCCTTACTGCGTCCTCAGGCCTATGCGCATTCAGCGCGGCTACTGCCCCTTCAGACGGCTCACACCGTGTCTTCAGCGGCCTTATGCGCATTTAGCGCGGGCCCTGCTTCCTCCGAGGCCTCACTGCGGCCTATGCGCATTTAGCGCGGCCGCTGCCCCTCTCCAGAACGGCTCACCGCGTCCTCAGCGGCCTTATGCGTGTTTAGCGCGGGCCCTGCTTCCTCAGACGCCTCAGTGGCCTATGTGCACTCAGCGCAGCCACTCCACCCTCTAACGCCTCCTTGCGCCCTCAGCACGACCTCACGCGCATTCTGCGCAACTCCACAGTGTTAACGTGACTCACTCCACGGCCCGCCGCTCGCCGCCCTATGGATTACTCAACAGCCCTGCGGATTACTCAACCCTCAGCTCCACAGTGTTTAACGTGACTCACTCCACGGCCGCCGCTCGCCGCCCTATGGATTACTCAACAGCCCTGTGGATTACTCAACCCTCAACTCCACAGTGTTAACGTGACTCACTCCACGGCCGCCGCTCGCCGCCCTATGGATTACTCAACAGCCCTGCGGATTACTCAACCCTCAGCTCCACAGTGTTAACGTGACTCACTCCACGGCCGCCGTCGCGCCTATGATACTAACAGCCCTGTGGATTACTCCTCACTCACAGGCTGCACCTCAGGCCGCGCTGCTATGGATTACTCAACAGCCCTGTGAATTACTCATCACCAGGCTGCAACACTACCAGGCGGCAACACAACCAGGCGGCAACACTACCAGGCGGCAACACTACCCGGCGTCAACACTGCCATGGCGGCAACACTGCCACGCCCGCAACTCACAGCCGGCGGCACACACTGCCATGGCGGTAACACTGCCACGCCCGCAACACTGCCGGCGGCAACACTGCCATGGCGGCAACACTGCCACGCCCGCAACTCACAGCCGGCGGCACCACTGCCATGGCGGTAACACTGCCACGCCCGCAACACTGCCGGCGGCACCACTGCCATGGCGGCAACACTGCCACGCCCGCAACACTGCCGGCGGCAACCACTGCCATGGCGGCAACACTGCCACGCCCGCGACTCACAGCCGGCGGCACCACTGCCATGGCGGTAACACCACTGCCACTGCCGGCGCAACACTGCCATGGACGGTAACACTGCCACGCCCGCAAACACTGCCGGCGGCACCACTGCCATGGGGTAACACTGCCACGCCCGCAATACCGCCACGCCTGCAACACTGCCATGGCGGCAATACTGCCACGCCCGCACACAGCCGGCGGCACCACTGCCATGGCGGCAACACTGCCAAGCCAGCAACTGGTCACCACAGCCCTCCACATCAAATCGGCAACAGAAACACCAGCAGCACCGCTCCACCAACCAAAGTCTCGTTCCTCCTCCCGCGTCACTAGGGGGGGGGTACTGTAGCGACTAAAGTAGTCACCCCTTTCAGTCTTTTCAAGTTTTCCGTTCTCTACCAGTGCTGTCTCTAAAGAGAACCAGCGTAGCACGTTGACTAATCTATTTTGTAGTCTTCAATATTTGTTATTGTCATTATCATGTTTATGCACTGTTATCAGCTCATCAATGTAAGTAATTATATACAACGTGTCACCAGCAATGTATACTGGAAGTGTCTTTGGTGAAACTCGCAGTCTTGGTCGAGTTCCACAATTAACCGTTAAAATCACCATTTGTGAAACCAGAATTTCTGTATATGTATTCTAGATTTAATGCAATAAATTAACCTGAACTGACAAAATGAGTATCCATCATTCCAGTTCAACCATAAGCTATGAACACTCCACCTAGTTACACCCCCTCCCCTCGGTGGACGATCTTCTCCGGCAATTGCCAGCAGTCTCGGCTTATGCTGATAACTGTACTCTCTCCTGCTCCTACCCGCGACAGCGCGACATGAACATAAGAACATATAAACATAAGAAAATAAGGAAGCTACAAGAGGCCGTGAGGCCTACACGTGGTAGCTCCTGTTACCTTATTCTACCTACATCCACCTTTCATCCCCATCCATGAACCTATCCAGCCCCCCTTTAAAGCTCCCTAATTACTCCGCACTAACTACCTGTCTACTGAGTCCATTCCAATCATTCACCACCCTATTTGTGAAAAAGTTTTCCCTATTTTTTTTTTAAATCTACGCTTTTCCAGTTTTTAAAACAGTAATTTTTTTTCAAACCCTGTAATAGCCGTAAGAATTTTCCCTACCTCCTTTTTTAAAACCCTTTACCAATTAAAAAGTCTATAGATCCCCTTTACTCGGGTCTTCGGTGGTGTAGTTTAATAGTTCAATCTCTTCTCTAATGAATTTTACGCTCCTTGAATCATTTTGGGGTCATCCTTTCTGCTTGATTCTAACAAGGCTACATCCTCCTGTAATATGGGCCCAAACTGAACCGCATAGTCTAGATGGGGCCCTGACTAGAGCCAGATAAAGCTTTAGAATAACTTTCCATTTCTATTTTTAACATAAGGGAAATGAATCCAAACATTTTTACTTATTTCTACCCTCAAACTTTGTTTCCTAGGTGGGAGTTCGGGGTTTCCCCCCTCATCCAATTTTCTTTTTCCCCTTTCTGATTTTTTCACAAACATTGCGTATGGGTATCTATTACCAGAATTTTTTTTTACCAAACATTCATAACGCTGCATTTATCAATTTTTTAAAAATTCCATCTGCCATTGACTACCCACTCATTAAGTTTTCTAAACTCCCTGAATATTTTTACATCAGACTGTCATCCAATAATCCTACCTCCTTAGTATCATCAGCAAACTTGCTGTTTATCACTGCAATCCCACTATCCAAGTCGTTGATGAAATAAAAAATAGTAATGGACCAAAAAACAGCCCCTTTGGGGAACTCCACTTGTCCCCAGTCCCATTAGATTAGAAATCTTTGAACCCCTTTGTTCCCTTTTACTTAGCCAAGCTTGACCAAATGAAGAACCTTTCCCCATCTATTCCTGACCCTTTAACCTTTTTTAAGAGCGCTCGTGTGGTACTTGCAAATGCCTACTAAAGTCCAGATATATTATATCATAATCCTTATTTTACTCCCGTCTCAAAACTTTCCTAAAAAAAACTAAATAAATTGGAGACATGACCCCCCTTGGTGAATCCATGTTGTGAATCTTTGATCAAATTTGTTTACAAAGTGTCCTAATTTTTTTTTGCAAAAATTTTAGATTCCAAAAATTTACCCCCCACTGCGTTAGCTTACGGGTCGATAATTTGATTTAGCCTCTGTCTCCCTTCTTAAATATGGGAAAAAAATTTCCTTTTCCCCCACAAAAGGGGACATCGCCTATTCAACCGTTTTCCTAAAAAATGGCACTAACGACTCACAAAACAACCTCTTGCATTTTTTAAACCCTGGGATAATTTTCATCTGGCCCGGCGATTTAAAATTCTTCATTTATCTATACCCTCTAACACCATTTCCCAGTTATCACAACATCTTGGTTTCTCCTATCGTTCTTTGAACATCGTTCACTATCGGTTCGTCGTGTGTACCCCTCCGAAAAAACTTAAAAAAAAAGAAATAACTTTTAGACTTTTAAAAATACCTCACCGTATTTAAAACCTCACCCTGTCTGACCTTAAGGGCCCAACAAATTCCCTTATTTTGGTTTTATTACCTGATAGAACCCCTTTTGGGACTTTTTTCGCCGCCTGCTACTTTAACTCATAATTGTTCTTGCCATCACGTTTACTGTTCTTTTTTTTACTAACCCGCCTGAACCTTAAAAAAATGTTTCTTTTTTACTCCAATTTTTTTTTTTTTAAAATTTAATGGTCATCCTTTTTGGGATCACTCATTCTGGCCCTTTTTTCCCTATAAGGAAATTTTTTTTCTGTCTGTCATTTATTCCTTACAAATAAGGTATAATCCTCCTCAGCCCGACCTCACTTCCAGTCAACCGCTAAAATTACCCCTCAGCCCCGCCTCACTTCCATGCAACCCTCTAATTACCCTCAGCCCGACACACTTCCCCATTTTAAACCCGCTCAAATTACCTCCAGGTGCCCCTAACCTTAAAATTTGGGCTTTCCAGCTGTATCCCCCTGTCCTTACCCTGAGAAGATTTTTTTCCCTCCATCCCACACCTCTTATTAATAACCTCCGGTGTCTTCTTAATCCTGCTAATTGGGCCTTTTCTGAAATTAGGTATTCATTTTTATTGCCCACTTAATTTCCAATTTCCCCATTTTAATTTAAAAAATCTGATTAAATAATGGTCGCTATTATCAAACTTTCCACCGCCCTTCCCAAATCGTAACTAAATGTCTCTTTTTGTCAGCGATAGATCTAAAATATTTTCCTCTAGTGGTCCTTGTTTGCTTGACTTGGGAAAGGGTTATCCTGGTTTATTTTTAACAATTCACTGCGTCGCTGCACCTATGATTAAATCCCTCTATTTTCCAAGATTAAAACTCCCACCACGCATAGTCGATTTATCTGCAGGCCTTTTATTTCTTCCCCTTAGGAGCTGAATCCCCTTTTTCATAAGTTTTTGGGCCTATACAGTACACCCAAAAAAAATTTTTTCAGTTTTCCCTGTAACCTCTACCCATATAGACTCATGCTGTCATCTGAGAGAGAGAGAGAGAGAGAGAGAGAGAGGAGAAGAGAGGGGAGGAGGAGAGAAGAAGAGAGAGAGAGAACGCTTAGACGGAAGGAGAAAACCAGGTGAAAATTGGGGGATGCACAGGATAATTGATAATTTTTTTGGTTCAATAAATTACGTATGAATAGTTTTTCACAATATAAAATTAAAATTGAGAAGAAAAAGCCCGTTGAGCAGGTGCTCTAAAACGGGCCAGTTTAATTATTATATTAGGGGTTTGCTATTCCCTCATGAAAGCATGCATAACTAAGAATTTGAGCATAGAAAACACAAATATTTATATTATATATAAATTATATATATATTTATTATATATATATATATATATATATATATATTATATAAATATATATATATATATTTAAATTATATATAAAATATATGTTGTTAAGAAATATGACTAAAAGTAAAAAAAAAAAAAGAAAAAGCAATAGTAAGACGATTACAACAGGTTATATGATGTTAACATTAAAAACCAAAAATAAAAAATAAAAAAAAAGCATACATATTTTATCAGGGGACATTACGTAACTAATACTGTAACCCCAAATAGTATTTAAAAAGTTATACATTGATTAATTTTTTTAAAACTGTTGTTTTCGCTTGATTTGAATAAATGTTTTGTGGACAAACTTGTGGTGTCAGGTAGCTGGTTTCCCTGTCTGGCTCCTCGAAAAAATACTTTTTTGGGCAGCGATGTCCTGTACAGGGAAGTCGGAGCTCCCGTGGTCCTTTCGTGTCAGAGTAGAATTATAAATTGGAATCCTATGTCAAAAAGGATATGTGTTATGGCATATAAAATAAAATATACTTTGAAAAATTACGATATCTGGCAACTAAGAAGACCCATGATCTCTGAAAAACGGATTTGTGTGGTCATATCGAGGCAGTTAAACATTGCAGTTTCATTTTTCTGGTTTTAAATAAACTTTGTATTATGTTTGATAGGCTCCGCGCCCCAAGGGATGCACATATATAAATGTGGATAAATTATTGAAAAAAGACTTGTTTAAGATTTGCAGATTTAAAGGTTTTCCCAATCTTTAATTACTCCTATTAATTTTTATATTTTTAAATTTTGTTTCTAATATGTGGGTTTTTACTTTAGATATTATCAATTAAGATCCCTGAAACTTTTTCTTTAAATTGTTGACGTAAGCCCTTCATTTTAAAGATAATTTCGGTTGGTTGATGTGTAGGGAGTTGATACCATATAATTAGTTTTTTTTTGTTTGTGTTAGTTATTTCTTTTTTTTTCCCTCAGAAACTGTATTAACTCATTGTTAGAGGCCTGTAGTGTTTGAGATTTTGGGCCTTGAAGGTAAATATAGTGTCATCAGCAAACAACAAGAATTTTAATTATTATTCACGTATTTAAACTTTATATATATTTAAAAAAAAAAAGGGGCCCAATACTGACCTTGAGGGATACCCCAAAGAATTTTATTTTCAAGCTAAAAGATATTTTAAAACTGTGAATTGTTTCCTATGACTTAAAATAGCTTTTTAAACCATTTAAGAGAGGGCACGATCCCTAAACCCTTTTAAATTTTTTTACTAGAATGGAAAGTGAAATGGGTCGAAAGCCCTTTTTAAGATCAAATTTGGGGAAACTTTGGGGTTACTTTGGGAAAATTTGTTGTTAAGGTGTTTAAAGTGATTAGCACAGTTTAGTACAGCCCGCTCAGGGGAGTAGCCCGGTCGGAACCCAATGGAAATTTTATAATAATGAGTATTTATTCGGTAAATTTTATTAAACATTACCATTACTTTCTCAAAAATGTACTAAAAGGGAGGCAGCAACGATATGGGCTGTAATTTTGGATTGGTGTTGACGTTTTTTTATATATAGGTATTGCCCTTTGGGAAATTTGGGGATATGTCGGAAAGGTCCGTCTGAAAAGATTTATTTAGATATGTCTAAAAAAGGGAGAAATTGTATCAGAACGTTTTTTTACAACCTTGGGATGAATATTGTCATACAGGGGAATTCCTTTTTAAATTTAAAATTAGTAATTTTGTCTTTTTCTGTTACTGTTGTCGGTTTTTAAATAAAAAGAGTAAAGGAGCAGGTAAGAAATCTGTAAAAGATACTTTGAGCTTCCCGTATCCTTAGAGAGGTTATCACGTGTAAAAAAAGTTGTTAAAGCCCTAGCAATTCATTTTATTGATACATTCGGCTTGAAAAAAAAAGGGTTTGGGAGTTGGATTTTCTTTTACCCCCTTTTAGTGTTCAACACTTTCCCTGTTTTTACTAGAATTTCCTGAAAGGTTTTTTTAATTATTTTTATAATAGTTCTCTTTGCGGCTTTAAGTTTTAAAGGGCACATTTCATATCTTTTTAAATTTAGACCCTAATTTTGTTGCCATTTTGAAAACAGCTTTTTTAATTTATACAGTGTTTAATATATTTTTTTAAAGGGATTTGAAGTAAGGCTTGCAATGTCTGATCTTAAATTTAAAAAATATTTGTTTAAAACGTTTTCCCGTAATATCAGTAAATTATCAATAAAATTCAAAGTTTCTTAAAATCCCCTTGACGTACAAGGTGGTCCATCTGTAGCTTCCAAGTTCATTTCTAAAGTTATTTAAAACTTTCTGAGGGTTTTTAGTTTTTGTTACAGTTTTTTTGGGGGTACTTTTTATTAATTTATGTTCTGAAAAAATCCAAAAATTTGGGGAAATGGGCACTTATTGTGGTGGCAGTATCCCCACCTGAGTGGTTAGATGTTTTCGTCCCCAAAGTGGTCTATTAGTGCGGGCAATTGTTTGCAGTTACCCTTGTAGGTTTAGTGACTATTGGAAACATGTAAAGTGAATAAAAAAGGGTTTAAATTATTCTTTTTCATTTTTTTGTTAGTGGAATATTTTTAATAAAATTTTAAACGTCACCCCCTTATGTAGCATGTAAACTAACTCAGAATTTGCTGAATGTAATATTTTTCCAAAAAAGAAAAAAATCAGTAATGTTTAATTTGGGGGGTCTATATTGATTCCCCCTAAAAATTGTGTGGTTTAAATACCCTTAAAAATAGTGACTAATATGAGGTTATTTGGAAGGGTGTGTTTTTTTCTGGAAAAAAAAAAAAGTTAGAACGCACGTAAAGGAAAACCCCCTCCCCTGGTCTTTTGTTTGGAAATGTCCTTTTAAAAATTTAAATTTTTAATTTGGGCTATGGGACATTTAGGGGTGTTCGCATAAACATATTATATCAAAATTTAAATGTAATGTGTCTAGTATTTGTGCTAAAAAATTTAAAAGGATGGTACACTAGCAATATTAAAAGCAAATTTTTACATCATGCTAGAGAAAAAAT